>JASAMX010008078.1:0-98859 GCA_030248175.1 Microlaimidae sp. YZB2_3 | reverse complement strand
GCGTGCGGGCGTGCGTGTGTGTGTGTGTTTGTCTGCGTGCATGCGCGCGCGTGTGTGTGTTATAAGTGGTAGGGTTTTTTTACATACGTGGGCATAAGTGTTTATGTAGGTATATACAGATTAGTTTGTTGGTATCAATCTACACCATCACAATGTCAAAACGTTATTTATTTTCATCAAGCTATCGACAGAATATAGATTTATTAAAGTTTCTTGCATCTGAATGTCAAAATTTAACACTGTATGGCTAGAAATAGTTTGTTTCATCCAAGTAAATTGTTTATTGTACCTGAACTAAATATGCCAAAACTTGCAATTGTAAGTAAGTACCTTCAGCTGTAATAGTTAAAGCTAAGGGACCTTGTTATACTATTTTATTTAGTTTTTTTTTATTTTTAATAAACATACTCTTAATTAAAGTATAACAATCTGCATCTAACAATTGCAGACAGTTAGTCGTTCAGTCGACAACTGGGTGCACGTGCAACCAACCAACCAAACAACTTTTGGTGTAATACAATTTTTGTTTTAGTGTGACCTGATGCATTGATTAGTATTAATCAAACAGCAACAAAAATATACCATGCATTAGTATACTGCACCTTTTTTAGAGAATTGTAAATTTTTTTTTTTCAATTTTGTTTAAAGTTTGGTTTTGAATGATTGAAATTGAAAACGGTGTGAATAATTGTTAACCATCATCTACAAAGTTATCAAACAACTTTTGAAAAAGTTAAGTTAATTTAAATTTCAAACTAAAAAATACTTTATTCCACTCTTTAGCTAAAATAAATTGAAGACAAGAAAGTTTTTTATGCAACATTATTTTTAAATACAACGGCAATTTTATTGGTATTTTTAAAGTAGTTATAGCGCTTTTAAATTAGCTTCTATTTTTCCTTTTTTACCCCTTTTTCCCTCTACAAAAAATATTTTGCTTATTCAAAATAAATTGAAAAATTAACTTGTTAATATTTTTAGATTACGTCCTTCTAAAAGCCAGTTCCCTGTGATAGTAAGTCAAGACTGTGACCATGGCCCCACAACGCAGGCCATACGTTCTTACGGGAATGAAATTACTTTTATTCAGCAGCCAGATCAAACGGTGTACAAGCTGCCTACAAAGCAAAAGAAATTTGTCGGATACTATAAGATATCACGACATTATAAGTGGGCGTTAAATCAAACCTTCTTTAATCTCGGACACAAAACTGCTATAATTACGGAAGGTAAAAAAATTTGTGATGAACATTAAATACTATTGCTACTCTACCACATTACAGGCATACCGATACCATATTAAATAAAAGCATGGATGGGCTGGTTGGCCGTTAGTCGACGCAATTTTTAAAAAGAAAACTGTATACTAGTAATATTCCGAGCCTCAGTTATCGAGCTTCTTAAACTTTGGAGATGTTTTAGAAAAAATCTCCAATCATAAATAGGCAACCTATGAAATATGTTGAGATAAATATTAGTGATGCTCCCCGAAACTCCACCCTAGTTTTGAACTATTTATATAAATAATTTAGGAGTTATGTCATAGATTTTAAAACTTATTGAGAACGATAAAAATAGTCTTAAGAACAAAAAATGGAGTAATTTTAAATGTATTTTAACCTGAAAATCAATTATTAAGAGGGGAAGCTCCGGAGCTTCCTCCGCTGTAAAAGACTGTAGCTCCGGAGTATGATATTTGAGGGTAGGCGTCATAGGTGAGCACGGTCGGGGAAGCTAGGGGGGGTGGTTACCCGGGGTAAATCGAATTTTGAATTCTAGGAGGGGGGTCCCAGGGGGGTCCGGACCCCCCCTAGCTTTTTAGGAGGGGTCGACCCGGGGTGCGAAATTTTGAAATCTAGAGGGGGGTCAGGTGGGGTCCAGTGTCCAAAGCAAAACAGTTTTAAACCATAATAACTTTAATAATTGTTCTTTTTATAGGATAATACTACATTTAATTGAATAAAAAGCCATATTCATGTATAAAAAGGGTGTAAAAGCATGAATATGTGATTAAAATTCACGTTTTTGGAAGAAAATTTAGTATAAAAATGGTACCTAAAATTTTCCCGAGGGTGAAGGGGGGGTCAGATTTCAAATTCTAAAGGGGGGTCAGAGTAAAAAATTCGGAAATTTGGGGGAGGGGGCCCCCTAGATTTTCGTCTAGGTGCGAAGGTCCCAGAATTTCGAGGCTATGGGGGGTGGACCACACCCTGCCCTCCCTCTTTCTCACCTATGGTAGGCGTAGGAATATCACTAAGTAAATAGCCTTGCCTTGTCTCAGGCCTATCTAACTAATAGGGAACATTTTTTCGGGAAGATGTTGTAAAATAAAAATGGTCAATGATGTAGTCACTATGCTCCTATATGAAACCTGCGCAATGTTCTCTTGATGTTAGGTTTAAACGTAGGAGTTTCGAGGGCAATTTTTTTTAAAAACGAGTGCAATAGAACTGGTAAGAAAAATAAAGCAAACATGTGAAAGTTTAATGTTAAAATACAAAAATAATAAAAACTAATCAATACCTGCAAAAATTTCACAAAAATAGATCAAAATTCCTCAATATTTTTTTAGTATTTTTTGTTTTTAAGCTATAAAATTGGGGATCCCGTACTGTGCAAAGGTCTGCTACCTAATTTTTTTTAAAAAATTTCATTTGAAAATTATGAGGTTTAAGTTTAATCTCGAAGGAGCTCTCCCTTTGAATTTTGTTTTACTATTTCACAATAATACTTTGAAATCTTTCACTTTTAGATGATCTGGATCTCTCGGTTGATTTTTTTGAATATTTTATTGCTGCTTACCCGATTCTTAAGCTAGATCCTACTGTGTGGTGTGTATCAGCATGGAATGACAATGGGAAAAAAGACAAAATTCAGAAAAATAGCAGTCTTTTATATAGAACTGATTTTTTCCCAGGTAAATTTTATAGATGTTTTTGGTCGGTCCGCTAGGGGAGTCCACCTCCGGGTGGAAGATAACAATTTTTTAGGGGGGGTTCGCTCCGGACACCCCTGGCTTTTTAGGGAAGATTGACCCCGGGTGCGAGATTTCAGATTTAGGGGGGAGAGTCAGGGTGTCCAATTTTTTAACAAAATTTTTTTGAAATCAATAATTTAAGTATTTTTAGGTCTAATATTGAATTTTATATACTAAAACACACTATTTAGGCTTAAAAAAATGTATTTAAACACTGTTTTTTAACTAAAAAACCGTGTTTTTGACAGTAAATAAAAAAATTATACTTCTTAATTGGTCGGGAGGGGGAGGGGGTGTCAGACTCGCTAGGGGGCTCAGGCCGCCCGCCTTCGAGCTTTGAGGAGAAGGGGAGGGCTCCCTGGATTTTTTCTAGGGGAGGTCGAAAATTTTGGCTCTAGGGTAGTGGACCCCTCTGTCTCCCCCCCCCCAAAAAAAACATCTTTGGTAAATTTTATATTTTAGAATTTTGAATTCAGAGTTTTAGATTTAAAGTGGGGAAATTTTTTAAATAATAATTTGAAATTAAAGGGCATTAAAAATTGTATTGAAATATTAATAATACTGCCATTATTTTATTATTATTTTTGTTAGAATTGAAAGCTGAGCATAGTCGAGAAAGATAGGGGTTGCTTGCTACCTGAGATAAATACTCCGTCAAAAGCTTGGGGTCCTTATACCCCCATCCAAGCTTTATAAGGACGGCCAACTAGTTTTAAATCTAAAGGAAAGTCAGGGGGAGTACAAGTAGGGCCCAACCTGATATCCGGTCTGGGCGAGCGAGATATCCGGCCATAGTTAGTTAACATTAGTTGGCATAGCCAGTTTTCTCATGTTATTTCCTCCTGAAATGCTGCTGCCTTTGCGGGTTGAAACCATAGGTCTTCTACTTTTAATGTGGTAGGATTTTTGGTGCAGTTGAAAAGGTGGTGGACATCATGAGGTTTCTGGTGGCATTTTGAGCATTCATTTTTGATTAGAGGGTTTATTCTTGATTTGTATGAATTTAGATGATGGCAAAATCCGGATCTTAGTTGTGACAGGAGTGTTCTTGATTTTCTTGAAAGGTGTTGTTCACTTTGATGTATTTCATGGGGGTTGCTTTTTAGTAGAGGATTAGGTTGGAGTTGAGATAGAGATTCTTTTAAAAATAGGTGTGAATGTTAGTCAGGATCATGGGCGTAGCCAGGGGGGTCTAGGGGGTCTAGACCCCCCCTTTTGGATTGACAAAGGGAAAAAATTTAGTCTAGACCCCCCTTTTGGAGGATTGACAAAGGGTAAAATTTGGTCTAGAGTCTAGACCCCTCTTTTTGTACTTTTTGGAATTGACAAAAGGAAATAATGTAGAGTCTAAATAGGTGATATTTTTATTTTCAGTTTAAATTTTTTAAATTTTTTTGCTTGGTGCTTAATTTACTAAATAACAAACGTAATTACCTTTTGTTGCTTTGCTAGTTATATAGAAATTAGATTTTTAAAAAAATAATGCACAGTAAATGAGCACAGTAATGAATGAGTAAGGTTTTTCAACTTTTTCAAATCAAAATTTCCACTTAAAATAGCGTTTTCTAAATTTATTTAAAAGGAAACACAGGATTAAGGCAAAAAACACAATATTTTACTCTTTGACATAGATCTTCATTGAGACTTAAGAGCACATCATTGAGACGATTGAGCAAATAGTATAAAATTCTTAATTAAAGCATAAGCATATAAAGCATAAGAAAAAAACACAGGTTTAGATAGCACAAGAAAACCATGACATAGATTTATGGATTAGAATACATGCAGAATAAAATTCAGAACTCAGAAACTGCAGAATAAAGAAAAATTGTAAAGTATGCATATGTATGCGTCAAACTATTTTTAAAACTGTTTTTTTATGTTTTAATTTTGGACCCCCCTGGACCCCCCCCCCCCTTTTGGAAATTTTGTTCAGGGTTGGACCTCCCTTTCCAAAATCCTGGCTACGCCCATGGTCAGGATGGCTTTTTTGGTGAGAGTTTGGTTGAAGAAACTTTCTGCTATGGGGCCATATTTTGATTGGAGTGTGTGTTTCATTTTTTTTGGCCTAAATTTGTTTGCTTTGATTGTGTTGGATGGGTGAGTCTGTTGCATAGTCTTGGCAGGAAATTGTGTGGTTTTCAATTGGTAGTACTTTAGTAACTCTAAGGGAAAGGATCTCCTCATCTCTACTTCTTACAGACCAATCTCACTTCTCTGCCCAACAATAAAAGTTTTTGAAAAAAAAATCCAACTGATCCTTCTCCAACATCTACAACACCATCTAGATCAGCAGGGCTTCAAACCCAAACTCTCAACAATTACCACTTACCAACTTACTTAATAACAACTTACCAAGGCCTTTGACACCATCAGCACAGAAATTTTATTCAGCAAGATAGTAAACAGCACACTTCCAGTCTATCTAATCAGATGGCTAAGTGGTTACCTCAGAAGCAGAATCAACAAAACTTCGTTCAGGGACTCAATCTCCAAACCCAGAATAGTACAAACAGGCGTGCCTCAGGGCTCAGCCATTTCACCAACCCTCTTCAACTTCTACATATCGGACATACCTCCCCTACTTGCCAGCGTCAAAATCGTCTCCTATGCTGACGACACCACAGTCTACTCCACTGGAAACAATATAACCAATATGGAAACAATTCTGACCAATTACCTCAACACTCTAAATCAATACCTGGATCTCAACCACCTCAAACTATCGACAGAAAAATCAACAGTTACACTTTTCTCTCCATGCTCACAAGAATACAACTACCACCCAAAAGTGACCATACAAAACCAACTTTTACCGCTCAACAAAAACTCCAAAATCCTAGGTGTCACTTTTGATCCAAAACTAACCTTCAAAAACTATATCACCACCATCAACAACAAGGCATCTAGGCGCAATAACATCCTCAAAGCCCTAGCTGGGACTAGCTGGGGACAACAAAAAGAAACAATAGTAGCCTCATACAAAGTTATAGGGCGACCCATCCTCAACTACGGAACACCTATATGGTTACCAAGACCAAACCTCTAAATCCACAATCCTCCAAAAACTCCAATCCACACTGAACTCAGCCCTCAGGATAGCAACTGGTTGCCATAAAATGACCTCACTAGATCATCTCCATCAAGAAACTAAAGTACTACCACATGAAAACCACACATCTCTCCTCGCAACACAATTTCTTTCCAAGACTATGCAACAGACTCACCCATCCAACAAAATCACAGCAAACAAATTTAGGCCAAAAAAATGAAACGCACCCTCCAATCAAAATATGGCCCCATAGCAGAAAGTTTCTTCAACCAAACTCTCACCGAAAAAGCCATCCTGACTAACATTCACACCTATTTCAGAAAAAATATCTCTCAACTCTAACCTAATCCTCTACTGAAAAGCAAACCCCATGAAATACACCAAAGTGAGCAACACCTTCCAAGAAAATCAAGGAAACTCCTGTCACAACTAATCTTCTGTAGTTTTCATTTTTTTTGCTTTATATGGTTATGGTTAATGGTATAATAATAGAGTTATTTTGCTAAATGAATGTATGGCAAATGGCACAATAAAAATAAAATAAATTTGCTATAGGCTTAGGTTGGATGCTGACGAAAGATTTGTGGGAAGAGGGGGAAAAAAAGGGGGGTGGGGGGTTTTGGGGGGGGGGGGGGGGGGAAGCCGAAGGGGGGAAAAGGGGGGGGCGTCCGCCCAGCGATTTTTAGAGCCGCCCCGAGGAGCCCCGGGGGGGGGGGGGGGGGCGGGAAGGAAGCTAACTATTTTTTTTTTTAAAAATAATTCCTTCTATATATTTTTTTTGTTTTTTTTTTTTTGTTTACAACACAATTAGAAATTTTCTTGAAAATCTAAAGTTCAAAGTTCAAAGTTTATTTCTAGAAAAAAAATAATAAAAAAAAACATTGTAAACATCACAAACTTGCGAACCGATTAGGGTCGCCAAAAATAACAAAAACATGGTTAATTTCTTTCTAGAAATATGGCTCAAAGGCTTTATAAAAAGCACTAATTTAAGCCATAAATAAACAAAGTGAGTAAGTTAAAAACAATTTTTTTTAAATTCTAAACAATTTAGTTTAATTCTTTATAAACCCAATATACTTTAATTAATTCCTGACTTTAAATTTTTTTTCTTGAAAGTTACATATGATATTGCAAAATTAATTTTTGTTTGTTTTTTCTTTTTATCACTAAACATGACACAACACTAAATGTGATTTATTAAGGATACATTTTTTATTGTGAATTTATTAGTTGAAGTTTATTCTTAAAAGACCTAAGAGAAGTAGCTGAAATTTGTTCTTGAGACAGTGCATTCCATTTTTCAACAACTCGGTTACAAAAAAAATATTTTCTTGCATTAATTCTACTTTTTTGAACTTTTAGTTTTAATGAATGTCCTCTTGTGGGATTTTGATTTAAACTAAAAAAAGAGTCTGGATTGAGACTTGTTTGTTTGTTTAAAATCTTGTAACACTCAGATAGATCAGCATTAGTTCTTCTGTCCTGAAGTGTTGTAAGATGTAAATGCCTGAGGCGTTCCTCATAAGTTTTATACGAATGTTTACACCTTTTAAAAAGCCGTCTGGTAAAACTACGTTGCACATTTTCAATGATTTTTATGTCTTGCTGTAAAAAAGGGTTCCATATTACACTTGCGTATTCCAAGGTTGGCCTTACGTATGTAGTAAAAGCTTTTACTAAATTTTGTTCTGAGCTTGAATTAAATGTCCTAAAAATTAGTGAAGTCATTTTTTGATTTTTGAAAATGCTTTTTTAGCAATAGTTTTGCAATGATCTGAAAATTGAAGATTTTTCAAAATGTAAACTCCTAAATCTTTTACTAAGTCAGTTTTATTTAAATTATGACCGTCTATACAATAATCATGTTCGTTATTTTGCATTTTTGTTGATATATGCAGAACCTCACATTTAGTTTCAGACAATTTTAATTGCCAATTTTTGGACCAAACAGCTATATTATTTAAGTCTTTCTGCAATTGATTTCTTTTTTCTGTTATATCTTCACAAGTAAAACTAGTGTAAACCTTTGCATCATCAGCAAAAAGTTTAACATGCGAGTGTTGAATTTGGTTTACAAGATCATTTATGTAGACGAGAAACAAAAACGGTCCTAACACAGAACCTTGTGGAACTGAGCTTTCTACCTTATAGTAATTTGATTCTGTATCATTAACTATAACTTTCATATATCTATTAGAAAGAAAACTTTTTATCCATTTTAAAAATTTGCCCCCAACTCCATATTTTTCTAATTTGTATAAAAGTTTAGGGTGTGATACAGTGTCAAAGGCCTTCGCAAAGTCTAAATATACAACATCTATTTGTTTTTTTTATTTTTTAAAGCTAATGTTCATTCATTAATGGTTTCAAGAAGCTGTGTTATAGTTGAACTCCCAGCCTTAAAGCCATGTTGGCACCAAGACAAAGTATTTTTAAAAAAAGATGAAAGTTCATCTTTAACAAGCCTCTCCATAATTTTACATGAGTAAGAAGTCAATGATACTGGACGGTAATTTTGTTCATTATTTTTTGGGCCTTTTTTATAGAGAGGGATTACAAGAGCAATCAGCCAATCTAATGGTAACACACCCGTATCAAAAGATTTTCTAAATAATATAGCCAAAGGTTCAGCGATTACAGATGCTATTTTTTTAAAAAGAAAGCTGGCAAACAATCTGGGGCTCTAGACATTTTATTGGGCAGTTTTTTAATGGCTTTTAATACTTTTTTGACACTAAACGACATATTATCAAGAATCCCGATTTTTGTTGGTGAAAAATCAGGTAAATTATTATCGTCTTTTGTAAACACTGAGCTAAAATAAGCAGCAAAAACTTCAGCTTTTTCTTTATCGTCTACAGTAAAAATATTATTATTCTTACATATCGGGGGAATACGGTCTTTGGTCTTAATTTTACTATTAACAAACTTATAGAAACTGTTGACAGCTTTTGATTTTAAAACTTGTTCCTCTCGTGTAATAATATAGTTTTTAACTGAATTTTGATAATTTTTGCATGTTTCCTTATATTTCGTTTTGTTTTCAATCGATTGATTTTGCTTTAACTTTTTCCATTGTTTAAGCTTTTTATTTTGTAATTTTTTTATAAAACGTGGAAACTTTTTGCCATTTGTTTTTTTGTTAACTATTTTTACTGGTATATGTCTTTGCATCCCTTCAATAAGTACGTTTTTAAAACATTGCCAGTATTCTTCAACTGTAGAACACACTGAAAACATATTTTCCCAATTAATAGTTGACAAATACATTGACAAAAGTTCATAATCTCCTTTAACGAAATCAAGCATTAATGACTTTTGTGATTGATTATCATTGGAGAACATAGCTTTGTTAATGGTAAATTTTACTGAGTTATGATCAGAATTTGAAAAACCCGGCAAGATTTTTGTTTGGTCAAAAATTTCAATATCGTTGGACAAAACCAAATCCAGAGTTTTTGATTGTCTTGTTGGTTCAAAAAAAAGTTGATATAAACCTTGTTCTTGAATAAAGGAATACCATTCTCTTTCGTTTTGGTTATTAGATTTTAGTTTTTGCAACCCCCAATCAACCCCAGGAAGATTAAAATCTCCCGCTAAAACTACTGTTCCCGGAAAATCCTCAATAATATCACGCAGAGACTGAAAAATCAGTAAATCCTCTTCTTTAGTCGTTTGTGGTCTTCGATATAAGCAAATTAGTCGTAATTTTGTTTTATCGATCATTTTAATATCCTGGCGCCCCCCCCCGTTTTTTGGGGTTTGCCCCCCCCCGTTTTTTGCCCCCCCCCGCCTAGTCTTTGCGCTTTTTGCTTTGCGCTTCTCGCGATTTTTTGCGTTTTTGCTTTTCTTTTTTCTTTTCTTTTTTCTTTTTCCG
This sequence comes from Microlaimidae sp. YZB2_3, assembly GCA_030248175.1. NCBI lineage: Eukaryota > Metazoa > Nematoda > Chromadorea > Desmodorida > Microlaimidae > Microlaimidae sp. YZB2_3. The sequence continues at coordinate 88,950 of JASAMX010008078.1, read as the reverse complement.
CTTTTTTCGTCCCTTTTTTCCCTTTTCCCTTTTCTTTTTTCTCCTTTTTTCTCTTTTTCTTTCCCCCCTCTTGCCCCCCCCCCCGTTTTTCGCCCCCCGTTTCGTTGCCCCTGCGCCCCTCCTCCTTTTGGGTGCCCCCCCCCCCCGTTCTCCCCGGGGCGTGCCGTCTGTTTTTTCATGCCTTTTCTCTTTTTTTTTTCTGTGTTTTTGTCGGTCGCTGGGGGGGATCCCCCCGGTGGAGGCTTTTTTGGGGTCGGACCCCTGCTTTTTGGGGGGTCGACCGTGCGAGATTTCTTTGGGGTCGGGGGGTCTTTTGGGGGGGGGGGTCTTTTGGCTCTGGGGGGGTGCACCTCTGCCCCCCCCCCCCCTATGTATATATATATATATATATAATATATCTCGATAAGAGTTTAGTTAAACAAACTTTTTAAACAAACACAAATTTTAATTTAGTCTTCTGATAGTTAACGAAAGTCAAAAATAATGTAGTTATAGCGATTAGGGATGTGTTCGATGTCATTTTTTAACATTCGTGGATGCAGATGAGGACTTTTGGAAACAGAGATCCGTGGATGCGGATGTCTATTAAATGTATTCTTATTCTTATCATTTCATTTTTAGTTCTGGAGTGCATTTTATCCATATCATTTTTCAGTTTTTGAAAAAATAATAAATAAAAAACGCCAATTTGGATAAAAAGCGTTTTTATTGCAATTGGGAGTTTTTCCTGGCTAAAACACTCATCTTTTATTGGAGGATTTTGCCCCCTGTTTTATTTGCTAAAAAATGAAAAAGTACTGAAAATATGAGACGCCATTTTTGACCTATGTTGTGACGTTATCGCGAGTTTTCAGTTTTTAGCTGTATTTCAATGTATTTTAAGCCATTTTAGACTTATTTTTACCTTATTTCCGCTTCTCCGTCCTTTTTCTCCTTTTCCCTTCTTTTTTCTCCTTTTTTTCTCTTTTCTTCCCCCGCTTGCCCCCCCCCGTTCGATCGCCTCGTTCAAAAGTCGCCCCTGGTGCCCCTCCTCCATTTTCTGGTTTGGCCCTCTCTCTCCTTGTTTTAATCCTATGGGGGCAGCGCACAGGTTGTTTTAATATCAATATGACTATTTACATATATATATTATATATATATAGGGTTTCTGTTGGTTGGGTGCAGGGGGATTTATCTTGGTGGAGTGAAATTTTAGGGGTCTGGGACCCCTGGCTTCCTAGGGGTCTACTGGGTGCTACAATTTCAAATTTAGGGGGGTTAGGGTCAGTTGGGGGTTCAAAATTTTGGCTCTAGGGGGCTACTCTTGCCCCTCTCTCCTAAAAACACCTATGTATATATATATATATATATATAATTTATAAGTTTAGTTAACAAACTTTCTAAAAAACAACAATAATTTTAATTTAGTCTTCTATAGCTGAGGAAGTTAAAAATAATGAAGTCAAGCCATTAGGATGTGTTCTATGTCATTTTGTAACATTTATGGATATGATGTTCTGGAACAGAGATCTGTGGGATGTGGATGTCTATTAGCTTAATCCAGTCTACGTTTCATTTTTAGTTTTGGAGTGCATTTTATCTATATCATTTTAGTTTTGAAAATAGAAATAAAAATGCTAATTTGGATAAAAAGCGTTTTTATTGCAATTGGGAGTTTTTCCTGGCTAAAACACTCATTTAGACTTTAAACCTTTGGATTAAAAAGGGTAGAAATCTATAAAAAAATTAGGCATAGGTGGGCAGGGGTAGAGGGGCTGGGAGGGTTATACCCGCAGATGAACACGGTTAAAAAGCTAGGGGGTGTTTACCCTGGGTTGGCTGGGTAAATGACATTTCAAAATCTAATGGGGGGTCCTAGGGAGGGTCTAACCCCCTTAGCTTTCTAGGGGGGTCGACCCCCCTAGAAAGCTAGGGGGAATACCATATAAAATATAAAATATATAAAATATAAAATATATACGGCTATATAAAATACCATGCTTTGCCAAGAAAGGGAGAAAAGTGGAGGTAGGGGGATTACCTCACAAGTATAAAAACCGCAGTTAGCGAGTTTAAAAAAGCCATTGTCAAACCTATATATCTTATAACATATGAGTTTTAACATGTATATAGTATTGCCATTCAATAGCTAAAACAAAGGCATATGCTTTAGCTATGTATTGAATTTTGCATTTCATTAAAATTAAAAAAACTAATATAAATTAGCAATGTACACTATCCCGGAGCGGGAAAAATTTCAGTTTTTAGGCATTTTTATGCTTTTGGAATGCATCACGAATGTTTCTGCACTTATACTTTAAAAAAATAATTTTTTTTTCCAAAATTTAAAAAACGTAAGGCGTAACGTAAAAAACGTAAACCTACGAAAAAATCCGGCTTCGCCGGATTTCGGGGAGAAGGGGGCCCCGCCCCACGCTTCCCCCCCGCCCCCTCCTGGCTACGCCACTGCCCCGGACACTCACCCCCCAAATTTGGGGGGTCCCAATACTAAAAACGCTAAAAATGGGTTATTTGAGATATACCCCTAAAAAAATTTGTGGGACACCCCCCCCCCCCAGAATGGGTATACCTCCCCCTCCAAATCCAGGAGGCTGTATACCTTTGAAATTAGGTATTAGCTAACTTTAAAAATAAAAATAAGCAATATAAAAATCTGCTAATGTGAGATCAGAAATTGACGGATACAGATGCGAATGTCAAGAATAGGGCGGATGCCTGCGGATGTTGACCACATCCCTTTAAGCAATCTTTTAAATTGAAGAAGTAGTGAAATAACTTTATTTCATCAAAAAACCGTTTTAACCTTTTGTAATAGCTCAGGCCAAAAATTGCGTCTGTAACGCGAGTGCGAAGAGAAAATTGCGCCAATGCGGCTCCATTTTAAGCGTGGTGCCGCAGTCGCTTTTCGGCCTCCTTTATACACTGCTACGCGAGAAATGATACACTACGTGTATTAAGAAAGCAATAAGAATCGCCAAGGGTTGAAATTGGACGTATCATTTGATGTAATTTCATTTGTTTAGTTGATTTTTATGTGGCGAAATACTTTATAGCTGCACTGGTACGGGCTATTATAATGAGAAACAAAATTAATGTACATTAAAATTTGACGTATAAATTAATTTGTTTAGTTGATTTTTACGTTGCAAAATATTTTATACCTGCACTGGCTATTATAATGGGAAATATAATGAGAAATTAATGCGCAGTAAAAATAGCTTAGTAGCAAAGCTCTAAAACATTATTATAACCAAACCAACGATAACACACAAGTCTAACAAGGGAAAATTTAAGATCACTATTATGCTTATACGTTGTTAAAAAGGTAATTTTTAAGTAATAGTGAATTTTTTCAAAAAAAAACCCCATTTTTTCGTTATTGTATTGTTGAAGAGTTTAAACAGTCATTGGTATTTAAAAAATAAATCAAAAATCTAGAAAACTAAGCTGCTTAGCTGTTTGTTTTTTATTATTTTTTTCAGGTCAAAAATACAGAAAAATTCGTTAGGTTCAACTTAATTAATTTAATGAACACTTAGTGGAATTAAACATTGAAATTAATTAACATTATTTTGTTTTATATAACCAAAAAAATCTTATATGAGTTATTTTATTTTACCCAAAAATAGATAGAATGAAAATAAATGATCTGTTTTATCATTAGCGCTTTTGATTTGCATTATTTTGTTTTATATAACCAAAAAAATCTTATGAGTTATGTTATTTAAACCCAAAAATAGGTAGATTAAAAATAAATGATCTGTTTTATCATCAGCGCTTTTCATTTGCATTTAGAAACCGACCAATAATATAAAATAGGGCATTAAATAACGATTTTTTAGTTTTTTATTTTTTTTCTATTTTTTGTTTAGCCTTACAACCGTTGGAAAAAAAATATTTTGGTTGGATATTTAACTAACAATACTTTGCATTCGCATCGCAACAATTTTCAGTGAGAAAAACTTAAAATTATTTTCGTTCTGTCAGAGCATTAGGAATTTAGATTTTTTTATACATTAATAATTGAGCTTTTTGCAAAAAACCGTCATTAAATTTTGATTAACAATCTTAATAAAACTTCTATTACTTTGCGAACTGTGTGGGGATTGAATGTGCTTCTATCCCGTTATAATAATTTTTTAATAATTTAGTTAATTATCCTGAATGATAATTAGAATATAAATTTTAAAGAGAAAAATGTGACTAACGAAGTTTTTGTGTCGAAAATCTATTTTTACGATTTAGTTCTAACGCTGGTCTCTGCGGAAAGTTATTAGTGCACCTCGTTCAGTATTAGTCCGTTCACGTAATCTCTTTTTTCGCGGTTACCACTGTGAAACATTTGTCCCACGTTGAAGATCCTGTCCCACAGTAATTGTATCTTCCTTTGCTTATTGTGGTGTGTAAACTCAGCCCCAGATTATATTTATATATTTCGTGCTTAAAAACACGAGAGATATTTAGCCATCTTAAAAATCTTAAATATCCGTGTAAATAAACTATCTTCGGAACCTTAAAGTTTCATGCATTTTTTCAAGTCCACGTCTCGCCGCATTTCAGAAAAATTTAGCATATTTTTTTATGAAAATTTTAAAATATACTCCATAAAATGCAATATGTTGAACAAAATTATCTTCTCTACCTACGTGAAAAAGGGTAACCTTTTTCTGTATTGCTATTCAAGTAGTTTACTACTGAACGCTGTTCAATGAATATTTTTGTGAAGTTTAAAAAGTTTTCTTTGTAATTAGATTTTTAATATCAATTATTTTTATTTGTTGAATCAAAATTAAAAATGTGCAGCTTAGAAAGTTTTTTGCATTATTAACACCAGTGGCGTGCCCAGGATTTTATTTTGGGGGGAGGGGTGGCGGCCTGGGGGGTGGTAAATACTAACCCTATCTGGGGGCGAGAGGCCCCTCGTGGGGCCAAAGGGCAGAGCTCCTTGTCAGGGAGGTCCAGGGGGCAGAATGGGTTTGGGGGGGGAGGGGGGGGGCCCCCCCGGCCCTGGGGGGGCTCCCCCCCGGGGGGGGGCGGGCCCCCCCGGGGGGGCCCTCCCGTGTGGGGTTTTTTTTTGGGGGTGTTGGTTTTTCCCCCCCCCTTCCGGGTCCCCCCGGGGGGTGCCCCCCCCCCCCCCTTTCCTTCCGGGCCCCCCTGCCTGGCCCCCGAGGGAAAAAATTTTTTTAATTAAGGCGGTAGAATACACTAGAAATTTTAATTCCAGATAATACCCATTTACAAATTTAAGGGTTTTTTATCCCTTTACATTTAAAACATATTTCACGGCACAATCAATTCGAAATCGAAAAACTTAAATAAATTGTCAATTCAAACTACCCGCGAAGCGAGAAAAATTGGTTTTTTAACTATTAATATGCTTTTGAAAGGCATCAGGAAAGTTTCTGTATTAATATTAAAGAAAAACTTTTTTCTCCCCCAAATTGAAAAAACGTAAGGGTCCCTTACGAAAAAATCCGGCTTCGCCGGATTTCGGGGGGGGGTGGCGGCCGCCCTCCCCCGCCTCCCCCCTGGGCACGCCACTGATCAACACCCATGTTAAATAGCTTAATTCATAGGGATATATTCATACACGGGCAAGTTGGTGCGGAGTGGGATGGGGGGTTAAACCAGAATTAAGAGGGTTAAAATCTGAGAAACGCATCCAAAGCTAGGGGGTGGTTACCCGGGGTAAATCGAATTTTGAATTCTAGGAGGGAGGTCCGGACCCCCTAGCTTTTTAGGGGGGATCGACCCGGGGTGCAAAATTTTGAAATCTAAAGGCGGGTCAGGTGGGGTCCGGTGTCCAAAGTAAAACAGTTTTAAACCATAATAACTTTAATAATTGTTCTTTTTATAGGATAATACTACATTTTATTGAATAAAAACTGGTATTCTGGTGTAAAAAGGGTGTAAAAACATAATATGTGTTAAAAATTCACGTTTTTGGAAGATAATTTAGTATAAAAAAGAACTTAAAATTTTCCCGAGGGGAGAGGGGGAGTCAAATTTCAAATTCTAGAGGAGGGTCAGGGGTAAAGAATTCGGAAATTTAGGGTGAGGCGGGCCCCTTAGATTTTTTCTAGGGGGTTCCCGGGTCCCACCCAAAATTTCGAGGCTAGGCGGGGGGTGGATGGTGAATTCCACCCCCTCCCCTTTCTTACCTATGGTTATAAGTCATTTTAAAGACATTTTTCTTAAATTTTCCGAAATGAGGGAGTTAATCTTCCCTTCCCACTTCTGAGTGGGGGTTAAACCCCCATCCTAGACTCTGGAGGAGGGGTTTAACGCCCCAACCCTCTCTCCGTGCCCATGTATGGCTATATTTTTCGACAGCTCTATAGATATGTCAAAAATTGCGATTTTCTATACCTTGGAAAACTGCCCGAAAAGACCTTTAAACCCTGTACAACTAAAAATATCTAAAAATAGTACACTTGTACTATCTAAAAATAGTACACTTGCCAATTTGTTTGTTTGTTCCTGTTTTTGAAGAAGATGTGTTAGCGAGAACTAGCGAGAAAAAAAAAAGAGAAACGAGGATATGACGGCTTGATTGCATGCCCAGCTGTAGCATTCGAAGGAAGCCCTTTTAAAATTTCGTCTTTATTAGGTTGATTGCTTTCTAGTTCTATCTTTTTTCCTCCCGAAATAAAATCTTGAGTATGTATAAGCATAACTTACATACAGGCCAACGCCAACCTCTTCCTCAACCTTTCCTATATCTAAGTGGATACATCCGTATTGTTAATTGGATATTATTAATTAATAATAATTGGATTATTTTTATTAATTAATAATTGGATACATCCGTATTATTAATTGGATACATCCTATTATTTTCTGTTACAGTTAACATTTTGTGTAATAAATGCTTTTTGTTAAGGGGGCTGTTTTTCGACAAGCACCTAAAGTTAATAGCATTAAATGCGGAATTTTACCCGTTTACGCAAGGTGATCTTTCTTACTTGCTCAAAGGAAACTACGACCAGGCGTTCGTAAAAGCCGTTTACGACAGCCCCACTATAACACAGGACGAACTACACAGAGGAAAACTGAATGATGGTACAATTCTGCCCGCTTCTATCAGACTCACGTACGACAACAAAAACACCTACAAAGTTACCGCTAAAGCTTTCGGGCTCATGGATGACTTTAGAGTAAATAATGAATATTTTTTAAAGAAATTTATTTGTAAATTTTAAAGAAAAACGTATAAAAATATTTTTAGTAAAGCCAAACTGGTTTTTTTATGTTAAAGAAACTCGGTTTTAAGTAAATTTTAGCCAAAACTTGTAAACGTGTCCGTGTGTATGTGTCCGTGTGCGTGTTTTTACTTACTTTTTATAAAAATTTATAAAAAATTTACATAATATTTATATCGTTTCTTTAAACTAATTTTTACTGTTTGATATCCTTATTTTTAAACCACCTGCCAAAAAAATTTTATTTTTGTAACATTTTCAAATACGCACATAAATTTTAAAAGTTGGAAAACTATATCAGAGCTTGCGCTCTATCAGAAATATTATTTAGGTCCAGTGGCGTGCCCAGGATTTCATTTCGGGGGGGGGGCGGTCTCGGGGGGTACATACTAACCCTGAGGGGGGTCTCTCAGGGTTAGTATGTACCCCAGAAATGGGGGGTCTGGGGGGCGAGAGCCCCCCAGTGGGGTAAAGGGGCAGAGTGCTTTGTCAGGGGGGTCCGGGGGGGCAGAATGCCCCCCGAGGGAGAAAATTTTTAATTTAAGGCGCTAAAATACACTACAAATTTTGATTCCAGATGATAATTAAAACAAAATTTAAGGTTTTTTTATGCCTATCGATTTAAAACATGTGTTTAAAACGTTAATATAAGGTTAATAGTAGTTTTATTTAACATGTATGCCTTAACTATTGAGCGGCAAAATCGATTTGAAATTGAAAAACTGAGATAAATTGTCAATTTAAACTATCCGCGAAGCGGGGAAAATTTGGTTTTTTGACTATTAATATGCTTTTGGAAGGCATCAGGAAAGTTTATGTATTTTTATTTAAGAAAAAAAATTTTCTCTCCCAAAATTTAAAAAACGTAAGGGTCCCCCCTTACGAAAAAATCCGGCTTCACCGGATTTCGGGGGGGGGGAAGCGGCCGCCCCCCCCCCCCGGGCACGCCACTGTTTAGGTCGGTTGACACCGGAGTGGCAGTGGATAGTGAACGCGCGTGTTTACATCATTACACCGCAATTGTTGTTGCGGTATGAAGAGGGTGCGCTGTGCGTCACCTATCAGTTGCCAGTCCGGGTTGTGAACCGGCCTTATAATTCATGGCTGACCATTAGTCACCAATGAAAGATAAACTAAACCAAAAAATCACAGAGTTGGGGTTCTAGGGGTTTGTAACTGTGTTCTTGGGGTTCGTCAGTCAGTGTTAAATCTATGATGAAGATAGATAAGGTTGCGGGACATACATGGGCATGGAGAAGAAATTAGTGAGGTAATCTCCCTTTAAAAAATATAAGAAGAGAAGTGCCCACTACGTCGAAATGGAGATAGACCAAAGCAACCGAAAACGTGTTATCTTTCAATAATCTCCTAACCTTACCAATTTTTTTTGTCATTCTGGAGGTCAGAGGTTATCGGCCACTGACGCACTGATAAATGTTAGCAGACGGTTCAAGTCATACTTTAATTGAAAAAGACTCGACATCCTCAAAAATTATTATCAAGAAAGACGGGTGTTACTTTTTTCCATTACTTTTAACAAATAAAAAAACGCAAAACGGTATAAAAAGATTTAAGTCTTATGTAGCTAATTGAGGTTTGGATCATTTTTGAGCACATTAAAATTATATAACTTTCTAATATTGATGTTGTTTATTTCAGGCGGGTGTTCCTCGTACTGCGTATCGCGGCGTAGTTCCTTTCATGTTCGGAGCCACGAGGGTTTTCCTCGCTCCCCCCGCCGACTGGAATGGGTACGACGAGTCCTGGAGCTAGTCACTCCTTCCTTTTCAACATTCTTTTTGCCCAGAACAACTGATTGGTGTGAAATTCAATTTGGGTTTCGGAAACTTTAAATTACACTTAATTAGACTCTATTTTTTAGTTTTTATTGCTGTATTTTTAATATAATAGAATTTTGGCTCCAAGAGTGAGGGTGGCGATGGTGACAATTCTGACATTTTTAGTTCGCAATATTTGTCCTTTTTTATTATTGCGTTATACTAAAATTATTAAGTAAATACAACTTAATCTTAAGTAGCAAAAAAACGTGACAAAAAATATTTTGTCACACAAAGCATAAAAAAATTTTACAAAATAGCTTGATTTAAACCCCTGAATTCGTACCCATTTAGACCAAAAAATGAAAAACCCGTCGGCCGTCGCGCCCTTCCGCCACTGACTACTTTCTTGGAGGGTTGGTAAAATCTTTTTTTCAGAAAACAAGTTGTAATAAAAAAACTGTTTTTACAGTCGGGTTCAAATTCTGTATTAATTTTCTTGTTGCCCTAGGTTAAATTTTTATTATTAAAAACTGTTTTATGTAATACGGATATGTGACAAATGTATATAACTTTGATGGTTTATGTAACAGTTCGACTGGCTTTGTGCAAATATTTTAATATACTATTTTAAAATAGTTTTGATGATCAATAATAAAATAATGTGTAACAACTAAAAAGCTGCGATCGATCGCCAATTAGCGTTGATCAATCGCAGGCTTTTAGTTGTTATTAATCTGTGTTATATTTATCTTTTGCAATGCCAATTTTAGTCGTAGTAGAAAAATATTCCTATTCATTTTTTGTTGCAATAAGGCTTAAAATTGTTTGTTTTATGGTTTTCATTTATTTATTTGATCTTCATATTATGTGCTTTTAGTTGTTAAGTTTGAAATTTAAGCAATGAAGGTCGCTGAATTATTTGCTATTTATGTTCAGACCAATGGGAATTGAGGGTCGTTGGTGCCAAAAGCTCTAGATCTGGAACTTGAAACCGAAAATGGGGAACATCGAGCATAAAGTGCGAATATTTTGAAAAAGTGTGACAGCTCTAATGCGAAAGTCTAAACCTAACCCCGAACCCGTTTTTTTTGCACCAATTTTTTCAATTTCATTGCTCCAAGTTCTTAAAATTTACCGACGGTTCCAAGTTCCTTGTTGATGTCTCCAAAGACCCGACACTCTAATATCTGGAATAAGTGGTGCCCCATAGAGGGAGAGAATATCTCCTCTTTTCCCTTTCCCCCAATTTGACCTACCCAAAAATCATATCGTCCCCTAAGCTTTGTTTGAGATTTTTACTCGGTGAAATGCTCCCCTAGTCTAATTTTGGCTTTTGTTTGGGGGAAAATTCCTTTTAAGAATGGGTAGGGTGGGTACTTTAGATAGATGGGCACTGGGCAGAGTTAAAAAGCCGCTTTTCATAAAATTTTTCATAAACCAAAAAACTCTAAATGGTGTGAGGGATAGCCCTCTAGATTATTCGCTTATATAAACTATAATAGTTAATTTTGGCGACTGTAAATTTGGGATAATGAATTTTTTAAAACGTCTAAATAGCAAAAAATTGATTGGTTTATTTATAAAAAGTGGAAAAGTTAAAAATTACTTATTAAAAAACTACTAAATTGTGTACTAAAATCTTATAACCTACTACTTCATTAAGTAAATTTTTCATAAATTTACTTAACTACTTGAATTAGTAAAATAATCTATTAGCTTTTTGAGTGGTTTCTTTTCAAGGTATTAATTAAAAGCTTCTTTTCGTAAAAAGTTACTAACTATTATAAAAGAGTAGATGAAATGCATTCTAATTAAGTTGATAACATTACAAATATAGTCCTTCATTATTTTTTTAATAGACATGATGTAAATAGAGATGCACTGGTACCCCTGCTATTCTGATTGGTGACGGGCGGTGCGATGATAATCACACCTGTGCATTGGTGCCAGAAAATTAGGTGGTGCCATTAAAAAGATATAAATTGCTCAATATTTTGATGAAATTCAATGTAAAAAAACAACAATACTATTTTTATAGTTTCAGTTGGTCCTGCATAATTTATTTACGTTTTTTATACTTTCTTTTACAAGTCAAATATCACATAATAAATAATTGCATACGGTGTCGTTTAATTTACATGTAACATGGGTTGCTCGCAGCTGATTGTACGTTCAGTATTTTCTTGTGCAGTTTTTCAACCAAAAAATAATGGGAATCAACAGTTGTAAACTTCACTTTTCAGAACTGAATCTCACTAACGTAAGATTTGAAGATTATGTTGTTAATAGGGTCATGCATTTAATTTCGACACTGTTTCAAGTTTTAATTACTTATCTTATCATAACTTGGTCCCAAATTTGAATTGAGAAGTGATTGATAGCTCGTTAGAAACTAGATAAATGGGCGAAAAAAAGCACAGTCATAACATCATCTACTAATTTTTTCGTTGGCTGTAGTAACTTCTTGAAGGAAAATGGGCAAAAGGTGCATATAATATCGGCACTTTCGAAAATGCATTTAATTTCGGCACTTTAATTTAGTTTTCAATTTTTCACTCAAATAAAAACAAATTAGAGTAAAAATAACCAATATGGCAGTAAATGTAGCAAGACAACTTTCAAATAAGCCATTAAACATTAATATTGACTTAAAAACAAAAAAGTTATAGCCTGAAGAAAAAGTGCCGAAATTAAATGCACCAAACGAATTTTTCAAAGTGGCCATTTTCGATATCGTCCCTTATAAAACGAAATTTACGTAGATGTTAATTGTTATGCATATCAGTGTGTTCAGAATAAAAAAATACACAACTTTGTAATATAAAACTTTTTGATCAAACAAAGCTGAAAAAAGTTATGGCCAAAAAACGGTTTTAAAAATGTACGAAAAGTGCCGAAATTACATGCATTACCCTTATTGGGCTTCTTTTAATGTTGATAAAAAGATATAGTATTTAGCATCGGCAAAAATGAGATTGACCATGGTACTAAAAACTGGCGCCGGTGTCGCGGGATATTTCGACTCCCCTAATTTTTGACTCCCGGGGTCAAAATACACCGGTGTAGAATGACTCCCCGGTCATTCTACACCGGTTGTACGCTGGTGTAGAATGACTCCCTGCGGGATAAAATGACTCCCCTGTTTCTTGTATTGTAAAAACTTTTCAAAATTAATTTTAATTTTTAACTTACGTTACGCTTACGTTTGAATACGTATAAGCTTACGATGAAGTTTAATTTTAGCTTTAGGTTAAAGCTTAGGTTCAATCTGATATGTAGGCTTAGGCTTAGGCTTTGGCTTAGGCTCAGGCTTAGGCTAGGCTTAGTTTTAGGATTTGGCTTAGGCTTAGACTCAGTTTTAAGCTTAGGCTTTGGCTTAGGCTCAGGCTTAGGCTAAGGCTTAGGTTTAAGATTAGGCAAAAAATATTCAGAAAAACTGACACCTAAGTCACATTTTACTAACAATGAACTTACACACGTTAAATATAGTGAGCGGAAGTGCACAGTTTTAAGTAATAATGTATGGAAATTTTTGGGGGAGTCAATATATCCCGGTATAAAATGACTCCCCAATGTTAATAAGGGGAGTCATTTTATCCCGATGGGAGTCATTCTACACTGGGAGTCAACATATCATACGACATCTCGCATGATATTTTGACCCCCCTGATTTTTGACCGGGGAGTCATTCTACACCGGGAGTCAAAATATCATATGACACCGGCGCATCTCTGGTGTAAATTTTGAATGTAGGTACAAATTTAAGGTTATATTTGTAACATAGTAATCACGTTAAAATATTAAAATGATCCAATGGTATTATTATTGTTATTATGTTGGTGATTCTAGTCATTCCGCTTTTTATGTATATAGAATTGCTGAAGATGAATTTTTATGTGCAATTATTTAGCGATAAATTGTTAAACACATAGGTAACCAAATAAAAATTCTTTATAATTTTATTTTTGGTTTGATTTTAATTAATATCTAATTGTATTGATAAATGATGCATCTTCAACATATGTTATTAAGTTTTTAACCTTTTCCGGTTATAGCTTGTCATATGCAAATGCATAACCCTGTTTGTGTATAAAAAATGAGAATTTTTGTCATCGCATTTAAGAAACAGCGCAGTTTAGTATTTAGCAGCACTGGCACGTTCTCATTCTACATTTGGGAAGCGTTTTTCCTTAATAAAATCGGATGGGCTAATGGACTATATAGTTTTCTGTCTTTGTGTCATAAAACGCATTCTGATAAATTATATTAAAATTTGTGTTTTTTTTACATTCAGAAAGCTTCAGAAATTTAACTAGTCTTGCAAAAAAAGTTTTTTGAAAAAAATTGTTGACTGGTAATGTTTCTTGCCAAAAAATAAAGGAAAAATAAGTAAAAACATATATATCCAAAATAATGTTGGGGTCCTATAAGGGGCGTTTACATTACTAAGCGCCGTTAGTGGGGCGTATAATGGATTTTAAGTAAAACAAAGGTTTTTAGCTTGAAATTCGTTTTACGTTATTTTATCATTTTATAACTCTTAGGCTTAGTTTACATACACCTACCCCAGAGTGACAAGTAAAGTAACAGCGCGTTTACAGTACATTGACAAATTGTTCACATTGTATACAAATTCTTCACATTGTACATATACACGAATTGTTCACATTGTACACGCGTGCGGAACGCGTCGCTTGTCACTCCGGTGGGAACTAGCCTCTAATGTTTTTAATAAGTTATGAAAAAAAATTTAGTTCACAATGAATCGTTAAGCCTTTCCCGTCGCCTTTTTCTTGGTAACAATTGTGAAACTGGTGTTACTGCGGTAAAACCTTCGTTTTACGGTGGTGGTATCTACCTCTAGCGATCGTGGTACGTAACCTTTACCGTGGTTAGTTTTACGTATCACAGAGGTCGTACCTCGGTCATAAGCAAAAGTGCGTGATTAGTGCCAAGTGAACGAGCAAGTTAAAATGGTTAAAGCGTTACGGTAGCAATATGCAAATTTTATTCACGTTATAGTGTATTGCGTACGATCCAGATGAAGTCTACCACGATGAAGTGTACGTACCGCAATGATTACATGTACTATCACCGTGAAACGAAGGTTTCACGGTTGTAACTGAGAAAATGCAATCACGGGAACTGATTAACATATAGTATGCATTAGGGATCTACAACATGAGGGTCCTACGACGCGACAGTCCGGAGTATATAATGCGTTTCCTACAGCAAAAACAAAGTTACGTTTTCAATAAAAAAAAATGCGCGTTTTTTACCAGTTATTGCCATCAAGTTTTAACGGAGAGCTTCAAAATTTTGTTTTAAAAACAAACATGCAATACAAATCTATTTTTTTTAACAACATTACGTTTTAAATAAGAAAATACGGTGTGTTTTTTTTTTGCTATTGCCATCAAGTTTTAATTAAAAGCTTTTAAATTTCGTTTTAAAAACAAACTTGAAATATGTAGGGTAGTGCATTTAATTTCGGCACTTTTCCCAATTGGGCATTTTTGATTTTGGACTATATCTTTGGTAATCCTGGACGGAATACGACGTTTGATAGCTCAAATGAGAGCTAATTATATGTAGATGACTGTCGTGAGCTTTTTATTTGTTATTTTATGATATTTTCATGTGAAATTGTGTGATTTATAATTTTTAAAAAATGTTACTTGTTTTTAGAACATGGGCATTTCATGATTACGCAATAAATTGGTTTAAAAATTAAACTGTCCTGGTAAAATTTAGTCTATTTTCCGAATTTTTAGTCCCCGTGGTTCTACGTTGCGTCTGTGGTGAGCAATTGTTATAAAATAAAATAGTGTAATTTCGGCACACTATTGCTGTAGGTAAAAACGGTTGAATTTAGTGGTCGGGTGGTAAATTGTAGTTGTAAATAGTTAAAAGACAACGTTGAAATGTGTAGGAGTCATAGCACTGCACTTAAACTCGATTAAGGGGGTCTTTTTAAAAAGTGCCGAAATTAAATGCACCTTTTTCCCAAATTTTCCTCATTTTGATACCATCTAGCATTTTAGCTGTAACTTTTTTCCAGTTACACGTTGAACAATAAGTAAAAGCTTAAATTAAAGAAAACTGTCTGGAGATAATGATAGGTTTTTAAATTTTTGAAAATGATGATTTTTTGACTGAGAAACAATCGATTGTTTGTAAAGTGTCGGCAATTTTCCATTTTTTTAAAAACTGATTTAATTAAGTAAAAAACAACTTTCGTACAGTGAATTTTTTATGACGCAACGCAATATTGTAAAAGCTTTAAAATGAGCTATCAAACATAAAAATCAAGCCATACAGTGAAAAGTTACATTGGAAAAACGAAAAAGTGCCGAAATTAAATGCACTACCCTATTTTTTAACAACACTTTATTTTCTAGGGCAAAGCTGTGTAACAAACACAACAAATTAAAACTTTAGTGTATAAAAACCTACTTACACAATTTATATTTTAAACTACAAAATATAAACTTCAAATACATGAGATAAAAATTATTGAAGCCAATTTTAGAGCATAAGTTTTTGGATACCTAGGTTTTTTTCTACGAGGTATTAATGTTCCTCAAAGCTCTGTTTTCAAAGTTTGCAGCTCTTTTATTTTTGTACTAATTTTGTAAAAAATAACCTGTTCCCGTACGGAAAACCTTCGTACGACAAAGGTAAAATCTTTTCTCACGGTGGTGGTATTTTCGTGTGACAATTGTTGTGCCTAAACCTACCGCGGTAAACTCTTCCGGATGAACTAAAGCCCGGTTCACTTCACACTGAGGTGACAATGCCACCGCGAGGTGGCATTGCCACCACTGTTGTATCTAACGTTAAACATAGGACGTTTTATTGCTCCTACCCCCCCCCGCACAACAATGAAAAAGTACCCAAAAATTATAGCACCTTTTTTGACCTATAATGACGCCGTCATTGCTAATTTTTGCAGTTTTTAGCCTATTTCAATGCATTTTAAGCCATTTTAGACCTTGCACTGGAACTCGGTTTATACATGAAGTATGGAATACACATAGGGAGTCACCATAATGGATAATTACCGTATCTCCTACTTATACACCATCTTTCGTAGTATGCAGGCAGATCAACGGACCGAAAAAGCGCGAAATTTCGATCGGTTGATCTGCATACTACAAAAAATGAGTAGGAGGGACGGTAATTATCCATTATGGTGACTCCCTATGTGTATTGCATACTTCATGTATAAACCGAGTTCCAGTGCAAGGTGCCTATTTTTGCTTTAATTTCGCTTCTTTTTGTATTTTTTTTTCTTTTTTCCCTTCTTATTTTCTCTTTTGTTTCTCCTTTTTTTCACTTTTTTTACTCCCTTGCTTGCCCACCCCCGTTTTATTGCCTTTCCCGTTTCAAAAAAGTTGCCCCCAGTGTCCCCTCCGGTTTGATATTGGGCCCCCCTCCCCCAATAAAACCACTGGGGGGCAGTGCTCAGGTTTGTACATAGTATGGAAACGTTCTTGAATACGATTTTGCAATTTAATGCACGGCTTTGGGTTAAAATAGGATGTATGACGGGGTTATTAAACAACCAAAAACGGAATCATTTATGTTTAATTAAGTTTATTTCTGCGACCGCAATACTTTTCAGAAAAAAATCTTTAAAAAATATGGCTACTGATTCGAATGAGCTTCTGACCAATGAAGTTCAAAACCATCCAGAACTTTATGACAAGCAACAAACGTTCTTTATGACAAACGTTCTTTTTCTGAGATAGTTTTCCGACAATTAATTTGGGTTTTCGCAATCAAAAGACCAACTAACGGTAACAAATAATTAAATTGAAGAGGAGCGAGATATCCGAAAATATGAAAATATTAATGATCTTGCAGTCCTATTTCTTGAACTAAAGCGTGAAATTCCCCCTGCTGTTTGGGTTCCGTATAAAAACCCCATGAACAAATTCACCATAGGCCAAAATCACCATAAACGTTACAAAGTCCCCATAAAGTGGTTTAAATTTCCCACAAATAATGTGTTTGCAATATTTCCTTAAAATTTTGACACTTGGAAAATACAACAAAATTTTATCACGATAAAATTTAGCTTAATTTTAGGGCTTTGCTTAGGCTTAGGAAAAAATTAACACATTTTTAATGCTTTTATAATTAAAACATAGTTTTTTTTTTAAATATTTTAGTTTGCAAACGCATTTCTGATTGTTATGGGGAATTTGCACTACGTTGTGGTAAATTTTGCCATGGGGATTTTTACACTATTTTTTTGGGGATTTTGCACGTCACCGCTGTTTGTGTTAAACAAGTCTTATAATTTAAAACATTACGTACAAACTATTGATAGCAATAATATCAACATTTTTTAAAGGAAGCATTATTTAATAATGTATCATAGTAGAATTTAGCTTGATTTTTAGGTTAGGCTTAGGCTTAGGAATAATAAATTTAATTAAAACTAAGTTTTGATTAGTTTTTAAAGCATTTTAGACTCCTAAAATTAATTTTATACTGATTTTACACAACCATAAAGTTTAGCGCAGTGAAATTAAAATACATAAATCGTATTATTTAAAACATTACAAACTATTGATAACAAAAATCGGAATTTTTTTTTTTAAAACCATTATTAACAAAATGCATCATAATACAATTTAGATTGATTTTAAGGTTTTGCTTAGGCTCAGGAAAATAAATTTAATTAACACTAAGTTTTAATTAGCTTTTAAATCCTTTTACACTAGTATAATTTGGTACTTTGAGTTTTTAAAAACATTAAGTTTTTAATTTGTCGAAAAGCTACTAATTTTACTTTTAGAATTAAACGGACCTGCGTACTATTTAATTTAGTAAAATAGTTTTATAAATAATACAGTATATAATTTATATTTAAAGCGTAGTGTGTTAATTTACTAATTTAGCTCAATTCTAAATATACTTTTTGGAAATTTGTAAAAACACTTTAAAATGACGAATCAACGCTGTGCACACAAGAACACGCTGATTTTTATGCATAAAAATTTTTCCAAACATTATATTTTGGAAATATTTAGATTAAATCAAATTTGTCAAATTTTACTACTTTGTTTTTGGTTTTCAAAATCGCAATAGTCGACAATGTTTTAAATTATAAAATTGCTTTATTTTAATTTCGCTGCGCGTCTCTCTCGTCGGTTTATTTCTTGAAGGGCGGAAAGAATACCTTCCAGCATTATATCTTCCGCGGCGCACGGCAAGAAGTTACTTCTTCCGAAGATATTTAACTGGAATGTATTTTGGCAAAAGTTATTATTGCAGAAGAGATTCTTTCCGAAGATATTATGCAGATTGTATTTTTTCCTAGCGCCGATACACCAAGACCGGAATTCACAAAGCGGGGCTATCCAGAGGCTAATAGGGTCCTGGGCTAGCCCTCTGATTAACTACGGTAGATTCCGGGGCCAACTTGATTGGCCGCAGAATCCACCGTAGTTAATCAGGGGGCTAGCCCCGGATTAAATAACACCGAGCTAGCCCAAGGATTATACCGCTTTGTAATTCCGGCCTTGCCGGTAATTGCAAAAGGTGGTGTTTTCGGACTAATTGTAAATATCATCCGTGAAATTGCTCGTGAGATGAGGCGATGAGCCGTTAAAGGTAACGGGACTTTAGAGCCAGAGCAGGATTCTAGGAAATTTTAACGCCAGCACTCGATCGCCGAGCACTAGACCGCCAGCATTAGAACGCCGCGCATTCGAACGCCGAGCATTAGACCGCCGCAGTACGCGTTGCTTTAAAAAGGACGTTAAAACTCCCCGCCAAGGTGGTATGAACTCCTCCAAGAATTAAAAAAAACTAAATAGAATATAAAAAAATGATTTTGATATAATGTTTAAACAAAGCAATGTTGTTTTAACAATAAACAATAGTCAAAAATTTATATTTTTCCTTGAAATTAAATAAAAAAACGTAGTGAACGGTTGTTTAATAATTTAAACCTGTTTTTCCTGAGCCTAAGCGAAACCTAAAAATTAAACTAAATTTTTATGATAAATTTATAATTAATGGTGTTTTTTCCTAAGCCTAAGCAAAACCTAAAAATTAAACAAAAAGTTTGTAAATTGTACTTAATAGTTTGTTTTGCAAAGACAAAAAAAAACTAAAACTTTTTAGGTTTGGGGAGTTTATACTGTCGGAGTGTTGTGTTGATATAGTTTTCTGTCAGTGGCGGAAATCAAAAATTTTTCATAAAATTTATATGGAGTACCGCGGCGGTCTAATGGTCGGCGGTCCAATGCTCGGCGGTCTAATGCTCGGCGATCAAGTGCTGGCGTTCAAATTTCCGGACACCCAGAGCGGGGGGACTTTAGAGCCGAGGGTCTTTAGAGCCGCAGTGTGGGACTTTAGAGCCGTATTGGAGGGACTTTGGAGCCGTAACGTAACTTTTGTGTTTAGAAAATTCTTAAAAAATTAAGGGACTTTAGGAGCCAAACAAATTTTGTCAAAGTTGGTTAAATTATATCACTAAAATTAGCCAAATTTTGGGTTGTAAAAGTTTTTAAAGCTTTCTACAGTACTTTTAAAACCTTTTGGTGTCCGGAAAGAATATTTTCGGCATAATAAAATCTTCTGAAATAAATTTTTTTTATTTAAGCAATAAACTAAAGGAATTTCAATAGTTTTAAGCTTTTTTTAGATTTTTATCTTGATTTGTAGGTTTCGCTTAGGCTTAGGAAAAATAATATTTTTTTGTCTTAAATTTTTATTGCAACATTTTCTAAAATAAAACATAATATTTATCATAACAAATGTTTCAATTTAAAAACCAAAAACCGTGAATCTTAACCCTTAACCATGCCCTATATTCACATGAAAAATCTTTTATCAAACAAATCAAAGCACAAATCTAAACCATGTTTTTGCTCAAGATTAGAAGTTTATCAATAATTGGAAGTTTATAAGTTTCTTCTCCCGCCAAATCCTTATTCTTGTCATCTTCTGTATATACAATAGAAAACCCGAAGCATATTTATCCCGCCTAATGATTACCGCATTGCATAATTAGCTCCATTTGTTATGTAAATGTTTTAATATGACTTGTATATTGTTTTACTATTGTTTGCAAACGCATTTTTCATTTCGGCTCTAAAGTCCCTGCTGCGGCTCTAAAGTCCCCAGGTCCGGCTCTAAAGTCCCGGCTCTAAAGTCCCCAACCGCCGTTAAGTTAATGTTGTTTAGTTTTTGTTTTATTTTCATTAATTGCGTAATCGCTTCGTTTTGTTTGGCGCTAGGAAAAAATACATTCTGCATAATATCTTCGGAACGATTCTCTTTCTTCTGCAATAATAACTTTTGTTAAAATACATTCTAGTTGAATATCTTCGGAAAAATTACCTTCTTGCCGTGCGCCGCGGAAGATATTATGCTGGAAGGTATTCTTTCCGCCCATCAAGAAATAAAGCGACGAGAGAGACGCGCAGCGAAATTAAAATAAGGCAATCTTATAATTTAAAACATTGTCGACTATTGCGATTTTAAAAACCAAAAACAAAGTAATAAAATTTGTCATTTGATTTAATCTAAATATTTCCAAAATATAATGTTTGGATAAAGTTTTATGCATAAAAATCAGCGTGTTCTTGTGTGCACAATGTTGATTCGTCATTTTAAAGTTTTTTTTTACAAATTTCCGAAAAGTATATATTTAGAATTGAACTAAATTAGTAAATTAATACACTGCGCTTTAAATATAAATTATATACTTACTGTATCATTTATAAAACTATTTTACTAAATTAAATAGTACGCAGGTCCGTTTAATGCAAAAGTAAAATTAGTAGCTTTTCGACAAATTAAAAACTTAATGTTTTTAATAACCCAAAGTACAAAATTATACTAGTGTAAAAGGATTTAAAAGCTAATTGAAACTTAGTGTTAATTAAATTTATTTTCTTAAGGCTGAGCAAAACCTTAAAATCAACCTAAATTGTATTATGATGCATTTCGTTAATAATGCTTTTTTTAAAAAAAATCCGATTTTTGTTATCAATAGTTTGTAATGTTTTAAATAATACAATTTGTGTATTTTAATTCCACTGCGCTAAACTTTATGGTTGTGAAAAATCAGTATAAAACTATTTTTACGTAGTCTAAAATGCTTTAAAAAAATCAAAACTTAGTTTTAATTAAATTTATTATTCCTAAGCCTAAGCAAAACCTAAAAATTAAGCTAAATTCTATTATGATACATTATTAAATAATGCTTCCTTTAAAAAATGTTGATATTTTATAATATACTTTTCTTCTTTCTAAGAAAATAAAATCAAAATAATCAGGGACGTAGCCAGAGTTTCATTTTGGGGGGGGGGGGGGCGGATTGTAGTACAAAAAAAAATTTCGGGGGGGCGGAGCCCCCCTTAATTTTTGAAAACGTTAAAATTTTCTTTAATTTTATACCTCACATTTTTTAATATTTTATAATTAAATAAATTTTTGAAGTGTGTTTAAATGCCTCAAATAAAATTTTTTTCTTGGGGCAGACTGCCCCCCATCCTGACCCTTACTAAAACTTAACCTTGCTGAAGGGTTCCAGCTCACACCAGACCCCTTCAGAGTAAATTGCCTCCAGTCATACATGGGCAAGTTGGTCGGGAGTGGGGGGGGTTAAACCCCAAAATAGGGGCAGGGTTAAAATCCAAGAAACGCAAAATACCCGTTTTTTTTTCTGAAATGCATTTTACCCACATCGTTTTCCGATTTTGAAAGCTGGAGGCAGTTAGAAGTCATTTTAAAGACATTATTATCTTCATTTTTCCAAAAATTGGGGGGTTAACCTTTTCTCCCCCCACTTCTGAGTGGGGGTTACACCCCCCTTTTCATAATTTGGGGGTTAACCCCATACATGGGTAATTTGGTCCGGAGTGGGGGGGTTAAACCCCAAATTAGGGGGGGGGCTTAAAATCCGAGAAACGCAAAATACCCATATCGTTTTTTTTTGGAGTGCATTTTACCCATATCGCTTTTCGATATTGAAGGAAAAATAGGTAAAAAAACGCTAATTTTAGGTCAAAAAGCCCTTTTTATTGCATTTTTGAGCTTTTTATTGCTTAAAACGTTTATTTTGACCTCAAAACTTAAGTTTGGAGGCAGTTAGAAATCATTTTAAAGACATTTTTTTTTCTTCATTTTTCCAAAATTGGGGGGGGGCATAGATGAACAAGGAGGGGGGGTAGAGTGGGGTCCACCCCCCTAGCCTCGAAATTTTGGGGGCCCCCTAGAAAAAAAATCCAGGGGGCCCCCTCCCCCCAAATTTTTGAATTTTTTACCCCTGACCCCCCTCTAGATTTTGAAATCTGACCCCCTCCTCCCCTCTTGAGAAAATTTTAAGTACTTTTTTATACTAAATTTTGTTCCAAAAACGTGAATTTTTAACAAATTCATGTTTTTACACCCTTTTTATACCTAAATATAGCTTTTTATTCAATAACATGTAGTATTATCTTATAGAAAAACTATTATTAAACATTTAATGATTTAAAAGTAGGTCCCCCCCTAGATTTTGAAATTTCATTTACCTGGGGTAAACACCCCCCTAGCTTTTTGACCGTGTTCATCTATGGGGGGGGGGTTAACTTTTTCTCCCACTTCTGAGTGGGGTTAAACCCGCCTTCTCAGAATTTGGGGGGGAGTTAACTTCCCAAACCCCCCGTGCCCATGTATGGTTAACCCCCCCCCAAACCTCCCCACCCCTCCCCCCGTGCCCATGTATGCCCAAAGCATAAAAAGCATAAAAATACCCAAAAAACTGAAATTTTTCCTGCTTTGCGGGAGGTGTACATTACTACATTACTCATTTTGATAGTTTTTTTTAAATTTTGATAGATTGTATGTACCATTCAATACATAGCTAAGGCATTGCATCAAATATTGAATGGCAATACTATGTAGATGTTAAAACTCATATAGGTTTGATAATGGCTGTTTTAAACCCCTCAGACCTGTGCACTGCCCCTCCCGGGGTTAAAACGGGGAGGGGGCAATTCCAAAATGGGGGGCACGGGGGGTAACTTTTTTGAAATGGGGGGCAATAAAACGGGGGGGCAAGCAGGTCAATTCGCGATGATGGCGTCATCATAGGTCAAAAATGGCGTCATAATTTTAGGCTACTTTTTCATTTTTTGGCGGGGGGAGGGGGGGCAAATCCTCCAATAAAACGGGGGGGGGCATTTCCAGACCGTGCACAGGTCTGAACCCCTTAACAATGATTTTTACACTTGTGGGGCTGTCCGCCTTTCCACCTCCCCCCATGGTGAAGCGTGGCAGTTTGTATAGATTTTTTTTTACTTTTCAAATATTAAGTTATAAAAATTTAATACAAATCTTACTGCATTCTAAAATCAGAAATTAATTAATATAAAAATTTTTCCCGCTAAGCGGGAAGGCCATCAGATTTATATGTATACAGTAAAAATAATATTTTCAGTAATATTTTTATTTATTATAACTTACACCATATGCATTCTCGAAATTTAAAGAAATCAGAAAATAGATAGTTGTGTTATATACAATTTCATTGCTTGTTAATTTTGAAGATCAGACATAATTGTGCAGAAATTAGGTATAAAAAAAACAAAAGTAAAATGTATTTTCGCGCAAACACCAGGGGACGATTTTTAAGCAGTTTTTAGTGCATATTTAAGAAAAATTTCGCCTCCGGCGGCTGGGGGATCTGGCGGTCTGGGGGGTGTCCCCCCAGCCGCCGGAGGCGAAATTTTTCTTAAATATTTTTTAAATTTTTCTTAAATATTCTTAAATATTTAAGAAAAAAAATTTTTCTCCCAAAATTCTAAAAACGTAAGGATCCCTCCCCCTTACTAAAAAAAATCCGGCTTTGCTGGATTTCAGGGGGGCGAGCAGCCCCATAGATATTTTTGGCCGGGTCCGCTAGGGGGGTCCACCCCGGGGTGGAAGGCCCAAATTTTTTTTTGAGGGGGGGGGGCGTCCAGAGGGGTCCGGACCCTCCTGGCTTTTTAGAGGGGTATAATAATAACAATTTTTTATTTTTTTAACTCAATAATTTAAGTGTTTTTAGGTCTAATTTGAATTTTATGTACTAAAACCGCCTATTTAGGCCTAAAAACTGTATTTAAACACTGTTTTTAACTAAAAAACCGTGTTTTTGACAGTAAATAAAAAATATACTTCCAAATTGGCCAGGAGGGGTAGGGCTGGACCGTTCTCGAGCTTTGGGGGGCAGGGGGTGGCTGGATGTTTTCTAGGGGGGTTCAAAATTTTGGCTCTAGGGAAGACCTGGGCAAGCCGCCTCCCCGGTAGTTTATCGGGGGGAACACGGGGGGGCAATTTTTTTGAAACAGGGGGGGCAAGCAGGGGGGAAAGAAAAAAAGGGGAAAAAAGAGAAAAAAGAAGGGAAAAAAGGGACAGCCTATTTAGGCCTAAAAAGTGTATTTAAACACTGTTTTTAACTAAAAACCCGTGTTTTTGACAGTAAATAAAAAAATATACTTCCAAATTGGTCGGTAGGGGGGGAGGGGGGTCAGCCTCGCTCGAGAGCGGTCAGGCCGGACCGCTCTCGAGGTTTGGGGGGGAGGGGGGGGGGCCCCTGAATATTTTGTAGGGGGGGTCCAAAATTTTGGCTCTAGGGGGGGGGTGCACCCCTCTGTCCCCCCCAAAAAACACCTATGGTGCACATGTCTGATGATGGCGTCATCATAGTTTAAAAATGACGTCATAATTTTAAAGTACTTTTTCATTTTTTGGCGGGGGGGGGGGGAAATCCTTCAATAAAACGTGGGGGGGCATTTCCAGACCGTGCACAGGTCTGCTAGGGGGTGGACCCCTCTGTCCCCCAAAACATCTATAGGCGGCCCTCCCCCCGCTGCCCCCTGGGCACGCCACTGAAACACTATTAATAAAAGAATTAAAAAATAAAATTTATATGTTGCAATAAGGTCTTATTTTAATTTTACACAGTTTTAAAGGATTCGTAAGCTTGTTTTATGTTTTTTACACGTTTTAAGCCCATTTTAAGGCAGCACAGAGATATTAGGTACACCCCCGCTCAAAATTTGTGTCTTGCTGGACAGTGGACACCCCCCTAAAATTTGACCCTCCTTATACCCCCCCAACAACAACACCCCCCAATCCGAGAGGCTGCCCCCTATGCCCTTGGGTTGGGACACATATTTTTCCCCTTAAGGTAGAACTTCACAGTTTTTTTTTGACGACAGATCTTTTTGAATTACATCTTACTATACGTAGTTTGACCTGCTGATTCAATTTTTGACACTGTGAAGTTCACAGTTTTGACCACTTGGACTAAAAGTCGCATATCATCATAAATATTAATTTTTGGCCCATAAAAGTGGGGTGCTATAAAAAGTTAAATCTGTGCTATCCAGTGGCTATAAAAACATCACCGAAAAGTTTGTCCAGTTCGCAACAGATGTCCATGGATTCTACCTCTGAAAACCACAATAAGGCTTTTTAAAAAAAATTGATTTGTTATTTTTGGGCGAAATTTTATAATAAATTAGGGTAATGTAGGGGGCAACTTTCAGAGGTAGTTTGGGTTCAAAATGATCTCAGGATTTTTTTTAAATTGCAAAAAGACTTTTTTTACAAAAATATATAGTAAAAAAAATCCTGAAGTGCTTTTTATTAGTTTATGATAAAAAAAATGGTAAAAGCCTATATCTAACTATTTCCAAACTTTCGTTTAAAAATAACCTATCAATTTTTTTTAATTTTCATTTAATTTTCTTTTAATTGACGCCGAGAAACTACATTTTGAACCATTCCTTTAAAAGCTTCTTTTAATTGAAATCCCAGAGGACCTCGTAGCGCAATGGTTAGTACATCGCGCTCGGATCATCGGATCCATGGGTTCGAGTAGTCGCTCGACCATATTTTTAACGCTGAAAAAATTTTTTTTTATTTTTTAGCTTTTTAATTTAAATATTTAATTTATTTAAGATACGCTAAATAGAAAATGGAAAAATAGAATATTTTTGGTAATAAACTTTATTAATGTTTTGTATTTTTGACATGTATTTTATTGATGTTATTTGATGATTGTGGGCGATAACATTTTTTTACAGAAAAATGAATGTCAAAAATTGAATCAGCAGGTCAAACTACGTATAGTAAGATGTAATTCAAAAAGGTCTGTCGTCAAAAAAAACTGTGAAGTTCTACCTTAAGTATATCCCCCTCAAATGAAATCCTGGATAGGGCAGTGACAGCATAAAATGTACCTTCAAAAAGGTGATTTTTTGGCTATAAAACTATAAAACACGATTTATTTTCTTAAAGGGCAGTTTAATCACTTTTTAATGCCCAAAATTAAGATCGCAAGGTCAGAATTAACCTAGAAACATATTTTTTATTTACGTTTGTTGGGTCGGGTGGAATTCTCATGAAAACTGATTTTTGGTACACTTTTAGTGTTTGTACCAGTTTTGCTTCATTTTGGGTTTTGCTGAGGCTTCTGCTGTTTCCTAAAACGTAACCGTTTGATTTAATAAGCTAAAAAAATTTGAAACATTTTTTTATTCTGTCTTAAGCCTAAGCAAAACTTAAAAATCACTTTATGATGATACATTTTTAGATATCTTTCTCTTAGCCCATTTAAAATTAGCGCGGTTGCGCTAAAAACAAAATTTACTCTTTATTTTTGTTCCAGTTTATGGTCTGGTCATACTAGTTCATGACACATGACGGCAAACTTTCAAAATATGATGGCACTGAGAAAAAGACGGTGATATGACGGCAAAATTAATTTTGTCAATTTGCCACAAATTTAAGAACGTTAAACTCGCAAAAATTATGCATAAACAAACTGTAGCACCAGTAGTAGCAATCTTATTATTAAATGTGTATTTTTTTTGAAAACATTGTTTTGTCAAAGTTATTAAAAAATGCGCGTTCTTTTTACTATTGCGTTTTCCGTTTTGGGTTCTATAATAATTCCTGCGTTAAGTGACCATTGATCACAAAATGACAAAGCTCATAAATCACTAGGGCCGAGATTTACAAAGCAGGGTATACCCTGATCATACATGGGCACGGGGGGGGGGGGTTGGGGGGGTTAACCCCCCAAATTCTGAGAAGTGGGGTTTAACCCCCCCACTCAGAAGTGGGGGGGGGGGGGAGAAAAAGTTAACCCCCCCAATTTTGGAAAAATAAAGAAAAAAAATGTCTTTAAAATGACTTCTAACTGCCTCCAAACTTAAGTTTTGAGGTCAAAATGAATGTTTTAAGCAATAAAAAGCTCAAAAATGCAATAAAAAGGGCTTTTTGACCTAAAATTAGAGTTTTTAACCTATTTTTCCTTCAAAATCGAAAAACGATATGGGTAAAATGCACTCCAGAAAAAAAACGATATGGGTATTTTGCGTTTCTCGGATTTTAACCCCCCCCCTAATTTGGGGTTTAACCCCCCCCCCCACTCCGGACCAACTTGCCCATGTATGACCCTGATATGTCTACACTGGGTATATTAGGGTAGGTTAAGGTTACGTGCGGTATACTGGCGTAGACGATAATTAAATTTCATTAAATGATGAAAAAATATAAAAAGTATAGTTTAGAGCAATTATTTGTAAACTTTTAAATCTATTAATAGATAATTGAAAACTTGTGTAAAAAGTTGTAGAAAAATTTTTGTAAATAATACAGACCTGTGCACGCTCTGGAAATGCCCCCCCCGCTTTATTGTAGGATTTGCCCCCCCCCCGTTTTATCCCCCCGCCAAAAAATGAAAAAAAAAGTACTCTAAAATAATGGCGCCATTTTTGATCTATAATGACGCTATCATCGCCATTTTTTTGCAGTTTTTAGCCTATTTCAATGCCTTTTAAGCCATTTTGGACTTATTTTTACCTTATTTTCTGTTTTTTCCCTTTTTTCCTTTTCCCTTCTTTCTTTCTCTTTTTTCTCCTTTCTCTTTTTTTTCTTTCTCCCCTGCTTGCCCCCCGTTTCAAAAAAGTTGCCCCCACCCCCGTTGTGGAATTGGCCACCCCTCCCCTATAACATAGGTGGGCAGCCTCTTGGATTTTAGGGGGTATAGGGGGGTCAAATTTTAGGGGGGGTGTCCGGCAAGACCCGAATTTTGAGGGGGGGTATACCCAATATTTCCGCGCTGCCTTAAAATGGGCTTAAAACGCGTAAAAAAACGTAAAACAAGCTTATAAACGCTTTAAAACTGTGTAAAATTGAAATAAGACCTTATTGCAACTTACAAATTTTATTTTTTAATTCTTTTATTAATAATGTGTTTATATATTCTTATAATTAGATTAGAAATCATAGTTTTTTTTAATAATTACGTAATAATAGAATAATAATATTATTGTCTTGATTATAAAGTCAAGTATCACAAACTTTTTAATCCATAATCTTATATTTAATTAAAGATTATATACATACATGGGCGTAGCCAGGGGGGTCTAGACACCTCTTTTAGGTCGGCAAAGGGAAAAATTTGGGGTTAGACAGACCCCCCTTTTGCAGTGGCGTGCCCAGGATTTCATTTCGGTGGGGGCGGTCTGGGGGCCCTACTAACCCTGAAGGGGGGTCTGGGGGGCGGCAGCCCCCCAGATATGGGGGGTCTGGGGGGCGAGAGCCCCCCAGCGGGGTCAAGGGGCGGAGCCCCTTGTCAGGGGGGTCCGGGGGGCAGAATGCCCCCCGGGGGAGAAAATTTTTAATTTAAGGCGCTAAAATACACTTGAAATTTTAATTCCAGATGATACTTATTACAAAATTTAAGGTTTCTTATACCTACACATTTAAAACGTGCGTTTAAAACGTTAATTAAAGGATAATAGTGTTTATAGTAGTTTTATTAAACTGTATACCTTAACTACTGAACGGGATAATCGATTTGTAATTGAAAAACTAAGATAAATTTATCAATTAACAATTAACTCTCCGCGCGAAGCGCGGAAAATTTTTTTTTAGTCGTTTTATAACACTTAAAAATTTTTCTCCGGGAGGCGAATTTGGGGGGGGTGTCCCCGGGTACCCCAAATTTAGGGGGGGTGTCAGCAAAATCCGAAATTTTGGGGGGGTATAACCCCCCAACCCCCCGCCCTGCCCACCTATGCCCCCCCCAATAAAACCCTGGGGGAGGGACATAGCACAGCAAGGGCGTAGCCAGGGGGGGTTGTAGGGGTGGCAACCCCCCCCCCTTTTGGGTTGGCGGAGGTAAAAATTTGGGGGTCCAAAGAGAACAATTTTAAAAAATTTCCTCGCGCTTCGCTCCGCTCAGCGCTCGACATTTATATACCTTTTTACAACATTTAAGTGGTGTTTTTATTGAATTTCAAAGACAATTTTAGAAAATTTTTTCGTGCTATCGCACGATTTTTAATGTTATACCTTTTTAAACCGGAAATTTTTCAAGTTTAACTTAAAAAAACAATGCAAATAACAACAAAAAGAATCACCTAGCGCGAAGCGCAAAAATTTTTACCCTTTTTTAATGTCTTTTTTACGGTATTTTGAAAATTTGGCGTACAACCCCCTATAACCCCCCTTTTGAAAAATTTGTATGGAGTACAACCCCCCCCTTTCCGAAATCCTGGCTACGCCCCTGTAGCACAGGTCTGAAATATATGTAAAACAAATATTTTTCAAACAAAAAAATTAAATTTTGTGATCGCCATTTACAATTTTTTTTTGTTTGAAAAATACTGGGCGCGCATTCTGACGCGCGGTTAAAAGTTACCCCAGGGTAACTTTTTTTACGTGCTTAAGGATGCGAGTGAAAAATAAATTTTACCTAGGTAAAAGTCGGGTTAAATTTTTTCTATTGTTTTAAGAATAAGAATTTATCCAACTCGAGAGGTGGTTAAATATTTTCTCCCGTAGGATTAATTTAATAAAAAATAAAATACGCGCATTGATTAAATTTTTTATTTTGCGCGAGGCGGTTTGGCGGCGCGAGAAAAAAAATTTAAAAAAAAAAATCATTTCAATCATTTTCTGTCCCATATGTGGCGGGTTTATTTATTTACAATATAGGGTAGTGCATTTAATTTCGGCACTTTTCCCAATTGGGCATTTTTGATTTTGGACTATATCTTTGGTAATCCTGGACGGAATACGACCATAGGTGTTTTTGGTCGGGTCCGCTAGGGGGGTCCACCCCCGGGTGGAAGGCCAAAATTTTTTAGGGGGGGGTCCAGGGGGGTCCGGACCCCTCTGGCTTGTTAGGGGGGGTCGACCCCGGGTGCGAGATTTCAAATTTAGGGGGGGGGGTCAGGGGTGTCCAATTTTTCAGCAAAATTTTTTAAACCCAATAATTTAAGTGTTTTTAGGTCTAATATTGAATTTTATGTACTAAAACAGCCTATTTAGGCCTAAAAAGTGTATTTAAACACTGTTTTTAACTAAAAAACGTGTTTTTGACAGTAAATAAAAAAATATACTTCTAAATTGGTCGGGAGGGGGGAAGTCAGCGTCGCTAGGGGGGTCATGCCGGACCGCCCTCAAGGTTTGGGGGAGAGTGGGAGCCCCCTGAATTTTTTCCAGGGGGGGGGGCCAAAATTTTGGCTCTAGGGGGGGGTGCACCCCTCTGTCCCCCCCCCAAAACACCTATGAATACGACGTTTGATAGCTCAAATGAGAGCTAATTATATGTAGATGACTGTCGTGAGCTTTTTATTTGTTATGTTATGATATTTTCATGTGAGATTATGTGATTTATAAAAAATAAATTTGTTACTCGTTTTTCGAACATGGGCATTTCATGATTACGCAATAAATTGGTTTAAAAATTAAACTGTCCTGGCAAAATTTAGTCTATTTTTGGAATTTTTAATCCCCGTAGTTCTACGTTGCGTCTGTGGTGAGCAATCGTTATAAAATAAAATAGTGTAATTTCGGCACTCATATGCTGTAGATAAAAACGGATTGAATTAAGTGGTCGGATGTTAAATTGTATTTGTAAATAGCTAAAAGACAACGTTGAAATCTGTAGGGGTCATAGCACTAACTTAAACTCGATTAAGGGGGTCCTTTTAAAAAGTGCAGAAATTAAATGCACTTTTCCCCCAAATTTTGCTCATTTTGATACCATTTGGCATATTAGCTGTAACTTTTTGCCAGTTACACGTTGAACAACAAGTAGAAGCTTAAATTAAAGAAAACTGTCTGGAGATAATGATAGGCTTTTAAATTTTTGAAAATGATGATTTTTTGACTGAGAAACCATCGATTGTTTGTAAAGTGCCGAAATTAAATGCACACATTTAATTTCTGCAATTTTCCATTTTTTTAAAAACTGATTGAATTAAGTAAAAAAAATACTTTCGTAAAGTGAAACTTTTGTGACACAACGCAGTATCGTGAAAGCTTCAAAATGAGCTATCAAACATGAAAATCGGGCCATACAGTAAAAAGTTACATCGGAAAAACAAAAAAGTGCCGAAATTAAATGCACTACCCTATATTTATTTTTGTTATTTTCATCGAAATGGTGTATCGGGGTCAATATAAGGGTTTCTTCAGAATGCGACCCCTGTTCTACAAAATTTTTTTTACTACTTTAAATACAATTTTACAACTTAACTCGAATGCCACCAGCAAGCGACATTACTTAAACACTGAATGTTGTTGGATTAATGCCAGCAGTTTATTTCAAATCCATTTCCAAATACTTGAAATGGTTAAAATAAAAAAAATAAAAATATACCAATTTATCTGAAAACGTCATTTTATTGTGAGAAAGATATTAAGGAAAAAACATGAAAAAATCACTTTCTGTCATAATATATGTTTTTTACCTATGTTTTTATGTTAATATATTCATATAGAATAAATATTGAGATTTTAAATAAGATTTTTGCCCATCTTATGTAAATTACAAAATAAACTGACACAGTTCGCTATCAAAAGTACGTTTAAATTAAAACGAGTACGTTTAAATTAAAACGAAATTCTTTTTTTTGAATTTCGCAAAAAAGTTCGCAAAAAGTACAAATGTACAAAATCTTAAATGTAAAAATGGCGTACGTACGCCATTTTTTGTAGATGTAGCCAGGGGGTCCTAAAGGTCTCTAAATTCTTTTTTGTGAAATCCATGCTCTTCCATTGTCTGCTAATGTAGTTTTTAACTAAGAAAACATGTTTTTACTGCTAAAAACATTTAGATAATACATTATTAGGGCAAAAACAGTGTATTATACAGCTTTATTTAGGTACGCTTATCCTTCCTTTTTTAACCTTTCCAAAAATTATGCCCCCCATAATTTTTGGGGTGGGTGAGTACGTCCCTGGCTAAATTTGTTGAATATTTATTTTATATCTTATGTTTTTGGTATATTTGATAGTCAGTACTGATGACGCACAAAATCCCCATAAAAGTTGAGTTAAATTAAATCTCCATCCATGACTAATTCCCCATGAAGCAGTGTTAATTTCCCATGAAAATGAAAAAAATGTTTTCGCAAACTAAAATTTGTTTCAGAAATTTGGTTTTAATCATAAAAACATTAAAAATCTTTTAATTTTTTCCTAAACCTAACCTAAGCAAAGTATCAAAATTGAGCTATTTTTTTTCATAATAAATTTTATTGGTATTTGTATTATAATAAATTAAGTGTTAAAATTTGAAGGAAATACTGCAAAAGCATTATTTTTATGTAGTTTTATGAGTTCACACTAGTTTTTGGGGATATTCATACATGAGCAGGGACCGGCAAGCTAGGCAAGGGGGGGTCTACGTGCTACCATACATGGGCATACGGTGGCTACAATACGTTGGTGGAGGGGGGTTTTGGTCGGGTCCGCTGGTCCCGGTGGGTTTTGGGTGGGGGTGGGTGGGGGTGGGTTTTTTGTTTTGTTTTGGTTTTTTTTGGTTTTTTTTTTTTTTTGTTGGTTGGGGGGGGGGGTTTGTGGGGGGGGGGGGGGGGGAACCCCCTCCAAAATTCTAAAAGGGCGTTTAAACCCCTCTCCCCCCAACTCAGAAGTGGGAGGGGGAGAAAAGTATAACTCTCCAGTTTCTCCTAGGGTTGTTGTGTTGTTGTTGCATTACCTGAAACTTATGGAGTAGGGTAAGCAGACCTGTGCACGATCTGGAAATGCCCCAGCCCCACCTTCCGCTTTATTGGAGAATTTGCCCCCCCCCGTTTTATTGCCTCCCCAAAAAATAAAAAAATACCCTAAAATTATGATGCCACGCCCTTTTTGACCTATTATGACGCCATCATTGCAAATTTTTTGCAGTATTTAGCCTATTTCAATTTATTTTAAGCCATTTAATTTTAGACCTTTTTTTCAGACCTGTACACGGTCTGAAAGAGTGCCCCCCGTTTTATTGGAGGGTTCCCCCCCCCCCCCGTTTTTATCCCCCCCGCCAAAAAATGAAAAAGTACCCTAAAAATATGACGCCATTTTTGACCTATGATGACGCCATCATCGCGAATTTTTGCAGTTTTTAGCCTATTTCAATGTATTTTAAGCCAGTTTAGACCTATTTTTACCTTATTTCGGCTTTTTTTGTCCCTTTTTCCCTTTCCTTCTTTTTCTCTTTCTCCTTTTTTTCTCTTTTCTTTCCCCCCTGCTTGCCCCCGTTTTATTGCCCCCGTTTCAAAAAAGTTGCCCGTTTGGAAATTCCCCCGTTTTAACCGCGGGGGGGGGCAGTGCACATGTCTGTTTTTTTTTACCTTATTTTCGCTTTTCTCTTTTTTCCCTTTTCCTTTCTTTTTTCACTTTTTTCTCTTTTTTTTCTTTCTTCCCTGCTTGCCCCTCCCGTTTTACCAGGGACGTACCCAGAGTTTCATTTTGGAGGGTGGGGTGTATTTGTAGCACAAAAAAATTTTGGGGGGGGCTCCCCCCCTCGAAATTCTGGGGTGAGGGGCGGACCACCCCCCCCTAATTTTTGAAAACGTTAAAAAAGCAGGGATAAACGTAGATAAAGGTGTGTAAAACACTGTTTTTGGCCTAATAACCTATTATCTAATGTTTTTAGCGGTAAAAACATGTTTTCGTAGTTAAAAATTACATTAGCACACATTGGCAACGCCTGGATTTCACAAAAAAGGAATTTAGAGACCTTTCAAACCCCTTGGCTACACCCACATTGTAAACCAAAGCACATGAGCAGCATCTCGACTCCATGTTTTTATGGTATGGTACCTTACCTACCTACCTATATGAAAAAATCCGAGCCAATGCTGTAGGCGGCTGGAAAATTTATGAGGAGGGAGGTACAAAAATGAACCAGTATATATATATATATATATGGCCACAAGATAATGGAAAAGCAAAAATACAAATTTTATGACATCACACTGGTTTTTTAAATATATAAGAACATCCAAGGTATTTTGAATGCCTTTTTCAGTTTGAGAAAGTCTGTTTAAAACTTTTCTTGATAACTTATATAAAGATGAAAAATATTGCCACAAATTTAATATAATCGGGTTAATTTATTGAGTTTTTTTAATGTTTTTTTCTAATTTTATGTTTTAAATATGTGTTATATACCAGCAACTCCAGTGAGCCATTGTTTAGTTTGGCTTACGATTCCCGGACCATCCTGGTTATAAGCTTGCACTCTTACAGAGTATAATTTGTTTTGTTGCAGATTGGTTAGTTTTGCATATCCGTAAGTTTCTTCCAATATTCCAGGAACTTGATCCCATAGCTCGATTGGCAGTGATATGTTGGTGGTATAGTATACAGTATAGCCCTTGAAAATCAGTAGTTTTATAAATTTGTATGTTAAAAATGTAAATTTTACCTTGTTTAATTTTTAATTAACTTTGCACAAAAATAAATTTTGGTACAATTAAAAATTAAATCTTAGAATTAAAATTTATATACATACTGAAATATTTATTAAAGTATATTTTTATTAAAATTAAAATATTTATTAAAATAAAATATTTATTAATATTCACTAAATTTAAATTAGAATTAAAATTTATAGTGTAAACATTAAATTTTTATAAAAAACAAAGTCGAAAGTTTTTTGCGAGTGGTCTATTTGCGCGAAAAAACTCAGAGCCGCATTCTAAATCATGTTATAGGATTTTTGCATGAAATTTTTTATTAAAAATGAAAGCAATTAAGGATTAATTGAATAAATCTCTTAAAACAACAAAAAATGGCCTTTATTTTAAACAACAGTTTCTGACAAATTAATAAAAATACCTGTATTTCACCATTGGGTATACTTGGCTGGACCCAATCGATATCAATAACTGGTCCTTCCTCAGTCAAATATGTGGAACCTTCAATATTTAGTGGTGGTGATCCCGGTCCTTAAACGAATACACCTTTCAAATATTTTTGAAATACAAACAATAAAAATAATTTATGAATCTCTCGTAAGTAAGATTGAGGTTTGGAAAGTGGGTTCTCAACTATTGATTTTTAAAAATTCTTTGATTGGAAAACCGTGCAGAAAAATACCGAAAGTACTATTCATCATACTAAACGCCAATCAGCTTGCACAACCGATGCTCATGCAAATTATGCGACACCGTATGCAAATTATATTTATAAAAGTTCAATAAATTGTTTTAAAATAGATTTTATGGATTTCTTTTTTCGAAATTTTCTACCGCTCGATAGATTTATTGTTTGATAATAAGTTTTATGTTACACATTTTTTACGAGAATTCAATATTGTTCGTTCAAACTTAGAAAAGTTTGGTTTACTATGTTTAAAAAAACCGTTTTATTTTAGAAAATAAGCAAACTATAACTGTCTTGTGTTTTAATCGTTATATTTTTTGCAATACTACGTACAATTTTCGTGCAAAACCTACCCATGACTTTGATTTCTATCTGGGCCGTGCCTTCTCCCATCCGGTTAACTGCTACACAGGTGAGATTGAATGGGATTCGGATGTCGCCGAATTGGTAGGTAATTGATTTCTGGATGACGGGGGGTCCGTCAGTGCTGCTGGCGCCGTTGTTATAGTGAATCCAGGAGAGGGAAGCCGGAGGTCGGGCTTTCACCACTTCGCACGTCACTTTAACCTCAGATCCCGGTTTCAGTTCCAGCACATCGCCTTCCAGAATACGGACTTCAGGAGGAGCCTCTGTAAAAGCAGCGATTTAAATTATTTTATAACAGAAAGTGTGCGCTTTTATGGAAAATATAGTTTACGAATAAAAATAGAATTACGTATTTGATTTCTAGTTTACAAGTAGAATATAATTTGGCTTAGAACTTAATTTAAATTAAATGTTGGCTTTTTTTCCTTTCGTGAAAAAGCACAAATTATATTTTTTAACCTGTAACCTGTTTTTGAATCTGTCTAGATATTTGGTTTTAAATTTGATGTAGCAAAAGGCAGGTAAAAGGAATGATGGCGCTTCCTCTTATGTTAAAATGTAAGTAAGCATAGGAGGTAGGTGGAAGGAAATTAAATCTGCCTTGAAACAGGCTGGGGGGAAATCAAAGGCAAATAAATTTAATAAAAAGTCATGCAGAAGGAAATCTGGTGAACCAGGTAGAAGGATATAAATTTATAGCAGGCAGGAAAAAATACGCTTTTCAAAATGAGTATCCTGTACTTACTGGATAAGGGTCAAATATATTTTTAGCAACTAAAAGCGTGCAGTTTCTCAATAATGTGAAATTAAAATACATATACCACATATTATTTTTTATTAGTTATTTAATAATTGAATTAAAGGCGCAAAATTAATTACTCTTAACAACATAAAATATAACTGTAATTTAAGCCAACGTTTTTAACTATTAATACTTAATGTTTTTTTAGTATTTTACTAAAATTTGTCTATCCGATAAAGTTCATAAATATTGTTTTTTGGTTAAAAATGTTAAACAACACACAAAACTTAATATATTAAATGCAAGAAAATGTTAAAATTATTTACGTTCTAAGCCAGTGTCAGCCTGGTAAATCTTGGACAGTACCCCATCCCCAGTATCACTAAAACCTTGTACACGGATATAATAAGTTGTGTTGGGTTTTAAATTTTCAATTAGAATTGAAGTTTGTGGAGTAGGTATCATATTCCAGTCTTCTACCGGTTTTGTAGGGTCGTCAGTATAATGAACATAATATCCCTATAATAAGAACAAATTAAAACTTATAAACTAAATTAACACTGAAATTCTACAAGTATTCAACAATTCAAAAACTACAATGATTTTCAGATTAAAAGAAAATATATAAACGATTATGCATATCCTATTCAAGTACAATTTTATGAGTATAAAACTGTACTTGAATTTGATTTACCTCAATAATTTTGTTAGGCTCTTCAGGTGGTCCCCAATTAACAAGAACCGTGTTATCCACAACATCCAGTTTTATATTTGTTGGAGGAGAGTTCGGACCGGATGGTGCCAGATCAATGACGTCGTCGAAATGACCCCAGTCATTAGATCCACTGCAACGCACAGTGATAGGCTGATCGCCAAATTTTTGAATAATTAATGTGCTTGACAAGAGCTCCTCACTTAGTTCTTCATATTTAATCACATAATTGTCCAAATTAGGTAGATCGCGAACTTGTATTTCATTAATAAACCAGCGCACTTCCGGCAAAGGAACACCTTCAGCCTCGCAGGTGACACTGACTTCAGACCTTCGAGCTACTTCCAAAGAGGTGGGTAAAATTTTCACCGTAGAGCCTCGAACTACAAATATATTCACAATTGTTTTTTTACATTGAGACATTAAACTAGTTTTTAATGTTGTAATTAATTTAAAAACATATTAAGTGCGTTATATATTAGATGATGGAAACAAATGATTTAAAAAAAAATACCTGCAATAGTAGTAAACTCTCCCGTTGCAGGTACACCAACACCATCATTGTTAACAGCTTTTACAGTAACTGAATAAGTTGTATCCGGTTTCAACACTGTCATATCAATGATGTACCTTGTTGTATTTCCAGATATTCCAAAAGAAATGACGCTTGGGTCGGTAACATTAGTAGCTATTTCATAATACGAAATAAGATATCCCTAAGTAAAAAATAAAATGAGATCGCAAAATCAATAAAGCACACCGCACATAGTGCACCAGAAACGTAAAATTTATTAAAAAATAAATTTAAAAGTACAATTAACTTACAACCGCAAGCATAAAATGATTCCTATTTTTTTGACAATCACATAGACTATTTAAATTTTATTATAATTTGAAATAGAAAATTTTCCTAAAACGGCTCTGTTTCTTAGAATAGTTTTTTGATTATTTTTTACTCAAAATAGTTTAATCGAAAAGTGCTTTGGGCATCGTATTTTTTTAGTTAAAAAAACAGAATTTTTTAAACTGGTGGAAAACAAACTATCTAAAATATGTAACCAGTTAAATTTTATATATCTTTAAACTTTTTAAAAAATAAACAAAAATGTTTTTGAATGCGAAAATGTTTTTTAAAAGTTTTGGTATAGATTTGCGAGAGGTAAATCGAAATTTTGTAATTGCAAGAAGTACAAATGAAAAAATATTTATCGAAGCCAAAATAAGTAAGAGCTTTCGGTCAAAGATACAGCGATTACCAATAAATACATCTAAAATACATATTATAAAATTAATTACAATTATATAAATATACTAAAAAATTAAAAAGTAAGAAAGTCATAATAAACGCGGTGAATACAAAAAAAATAAATAAAACGCAAAAAAAATTTAATAAGTACGAACTAATTGTTTAATAGGCGGAAAAAATGTCAGAAACCAGTATAAAAGGAATACATGAAATAAAACTGGGAAATTGCAAAGCATGAACTACTACTAATAGCAAAAACAGTTAGGACAAAGAAAACAAAATAATAATTTAAAATATACACATAAACAGGTCAGACCTACCGCTAAAATAACCTTAAATTAGTGCTAGCAACATTCTTATCTAAAACAGGATTATCCCTTTTAATACATAAACTAATTAATACATCCTTTTTTTATTTTCAGATTAAACTCACTGTGTGCTCAGCATAAAACAGAAAAATCTCGAGAACTTGGTTGATTAGTAGGTACATTACATGTTAAAATGTGGTCAACCACAGCTGAGTTATTTTTTCCTTTTTAGATGAGATTCCAATGTGTTCTGAGATTCCCGTACCAATGTTGCGAGCCGTTTAGCCTTAATAAGTGGAGTTGCAACCACTACACGAAAATTTGTAGACAGTGCTAGATCTCAGATTAAAAGGGATCTTGTTTTTAAATGGAAACAAGTCTCTAAAACGCAGAAATTGTCTTAAAACACAACTTTAAGCTCAACTTGTGGATAATAATGGTATAACAGTTTCTTAAGTTTAGAACTAACACGCATAGAAACAACACCAGTATAAGGTAAAACAGCATATATTGGAATTTTCTCAACATTGAAATTAAAACTGTCCTTAATGTTAAACATTTTACACAAAAATTTCCTAATACTATTAGTTTGTACTCTTTAGAGTTTTGTTGCATTTTATT
Organism: Microlaimidae sp. YZB2_3; assembly: GCA_030248175.1. NCBI lineage: Eukaryota > Metazoa > Nematoda > Chromadorea > Desmodorida > Microlaimidae > Microlaimidae sp. YZB2_3. The sequence continues at coordinate 49,557 of JASAMX010008078.1, read as the reverse complement.
TATATTTTTTGTATTCACCGCTTTTATTATAACCTCCTTGCTTTCTAATATTTTTATAGTATATTTATATCATTGTAAATTTAATTTTATAATATGTATTTTAGATGAAATATTGATAATGGCTGTAGCTTCGGCCAAAAGCTCTTACTTATGTCAACATCAATAAACATTATTTCATTTGTACTTCTTGCAATTACAAAATGTTTTTTAAAACTATAAAACTTTTACAAAATTTATTGTTTATTAAAAAATAGTTTTAAATAATTATTTTTAATAAACATATTGTTTACAGTGATATTGCCGTTAGGTATATCTGGAGGTTTCCAATCAATCGTTACATTTTCTGGGTTCGCATCGATTTCCAGGTTTTTAGGAGGTGAACCAGGGCCTAAAACATGATATAATTGTAAATTTAACCTAATCATATTTGGAGCTAATAAAAATAAAATTGTCGGTCCGGTGTTTTACCGGAAAATAAAAATGCGTCGAAAAAAATTAAAGAGTGGTTCATATTTCGTTTAAAAGTGACCAAAAAACAAATTTCAAAGAGAAAAACTCATGAGAAAAAGTCTAAAAAATTTTAAAACCTATTCATACTTTGTCTAAAGTCTCCAAAAGCCAAGTCCAAAAAAAGTTTGGACAGCCAAAATTGTCCTTTGGTCAACTAAAATGTTACCTTTGAAAAATATAAAAATATTTTTTGAACAATTTGGGAGGGTCGTCTTTTGGACAAAGTATAACCGCTTCTTTATATACTGTCCAAAAAACAGTCCAAAGTGTCCAAAACTGTCCAAAACGCAAGTTAAAATACGTCAGCTTATTTTGTTTCACTGTCTAAAAAACACCTTTAAATTGTATTTTGACTGTTCTGTGAACTTTCCTTTAAACTATTCTGTGGTCTGTTCTCTGGATTTTTCTATTTGGACGAAGTATAAACAAAGCTTAAAAACTATCTTTTGTACTTCGTCCTTTGGACACTCTGGACGAAATATAAACCAGGCTAAATGAATTTTTAAATTTTGCATTTTTATTTAGTCGCAGTCAAAGTGACAATGGCTAAAATCGATCTAAAGGCAATTGTCTAGACGTTTGCGCTTGTTTTTTTTTCAATTTGTGTTATCTGCTGTTTCGAGGTCAGCAATTGTTTTGTTAGATCAAAAACCTACAAAAATGGTCATCGTGACCAAGAAGTGTTAGAATCAATATCTGAATCAGAATCAGTTAAATTATGAGTACTTTTTTTGAAACACTACTTGCAGCACAAGTGTACACGGTCTTTCATTTTGTTGGAGGTTTTTTTAACACGAGTACACAGGTATGGGAGCAATAAAATTAATTGCAACCTGCAATCAATCTTATTCAACTGTTATAAATCTTCAAATATGTGATGGTAACGTATATTGTAATATTTTTTAGGCCTTTCTTTATTGAAGTTTTAAACAATGGTTGACGATAGTTATTTAAAAAATATAACACTAAAAAATAAAAAAAAAATTAAAAAATCGGATTCAGAAAATAAAATTAGTTTGTGTTGCCTATTTAGAAATCCACCCTACCTAGAACTTTAATTGTTACTGATTTTTCATCACTTCCCAAATCGTTGCGTGCCACACATTTGGCATCAAAATGAGTTGTCACTCTGGTTTTTTTTAGAGTAAGGGATCGTGACTCGACTGCCAGACCAGTGTTGGATACTTCATCAACAAACCATTCTAATAGGGGTGTGGGAATCCCTCTCCGTACAATGCACGTAAGTGTAGCTTCTTCTCCCGCTACTGCATAAGTTTTGCCAATAATGTAAATATCAGGAGCTGTTTCTAAATATAGAGTCAAAATTAGAACAGTTGTAACTTGTTTAAAAATAATATTTTAACTTTTAATAAATTTATAATATCTGTAAACATCATGAGATATATACAAAAATAAAATAATTTTTTAAATAATGATTTATTGAGGTTTTTTTAAGCACCTAGCTAGTATTACAACGCGATAAAATTATTTGAATGATATATTATTTGTTTTGCACTGTTTTAAAAATTTCTAAAATAAGATCTTACGTTCTGATCCTGTTATCGCTTCATAAACATCAGAAAACAGACCAGGTCCATCTTGATTTATGGCGCGCAATTTAATATAAACTGTAGTATTTGGCGTTAGATTTCCTAGTTCTGCTTCCAGAGTGGAGCTATCTGTTTCATATATATCCCAAAAATCCGTTTCTTTTTCAGGATTATAAGTATAAAAAACTTCATAGCCCTAAAAACGTCTCTAAAATTAATTAATTTTCTAGTGATTTTTACATAATGCTATAAAGATTTTTTAAAATTAAGTTTCATTAAAAAATTTTATGCATTTAAATTAAGGTTGAATTATATCCGGCTGACTTCGTAAGTTTGTATGATAGACATGAGTTCACCAATTAAAATTGTGTGGTTATGGTGTTTAAAAAAAACGAATAAGAACGCATAATTTTTTTTGTTCTCACCTTTTTGCAAAATATACAAAAATTAGTCAGCTTTATTCTTATAAAAAATTACATTTTTGTTTTAAATTGAGTAATTTGATAAATAATTGGTAAATTATGATATGTATTTAATCTTCAATATTAAACCGTTTTTACTGAAAATTTTATATGGATTTATTGTTAAATAGTGGATTCAATACTGCAAATCGCCTATAAGTTTTAAATCGCCTAAATAGCCGAGGTCAGTTAGGTTTCATTCGCCTATAATTTAAAATGTCTTACAGTACTTCTTACTTATTTTTATGTAAGTTTTCGCATTAGTTGTATTGTGTATATATGTTCAAATGCTATGTAAAACATAGCTTTAACAGATCTGCATTTACTATTCGCATTGAACAATTTTTTGTGACACCTATCCAAACTAAAAAAACTATGATCGAGTACATTTTTTGTATAATGATAAATTTTAAAATGGTAAAATGATAATAAGGTAAATTTTACTACTTAAAACATACACTTTTTACCTTCAATCCTATCAATCAAAATTTTTAGGTGTTACCCGATCAAGCAAAAAGTGGTAACCACTGGTTAGAATAATTTGGGAATAACTTTTTTTCGAAATCACTGTTATTGTATGATTAAAATCCGTAGAAAATTGAAAGTGAAGATGATAAAATTGTAAAATTTTTAAGGATATTCTGGAAGGGAAAAATTGAAATGAGTAACTGCTCGATAATTTTACTAAAAATATATTTGTTAAATCAACATGCCGGGAAATTTTCGATAAGTATAGACACCATACATAAAAATGAAAATTCACAAAAAAATTTAAATTATGGGGGTATTTGGGGGTATGAAATCAGGTAAATTATATGTCCAATAAAATTCCAATAAACAATTTTAATTTTGAAATAAGCTTAGTCAGGAATTTTAGATAAATAAAAACTCGACTGAATCTGAAATAAATAAACAAAAAGTCTTAATTGCAATTTTTAGTATTCAAATTTGTGACAAGATCAAGCATATTGTTTTTATATATTAAAAATCAGACATCAAGAATTTACACGAAATTTTACTCACCTCAGTATATGTATATAAAAGTTGTAGCAACAATTAAAATTTTGAAGGTTGGCAATTCGAAGTTTGGGAAAAGTCCAAAAGTGTTTTAAAGTTTTACTAAAATTTAGGAGTCGTATTTTTCTAGGAATTCTTTCGGGTTAGAGCCCTGTCGTTCAAGCCACGTTTGAGCACGATAAAAATAGATATTTTGATATCTTTTAAGCAAAACAAATTTGGCAAAATTCGTAAAATTGAATGTGAACCTCTTAACCTGAACTAGGTGGGTTAAAAACAAAACAAACAAAAAACAAAACAAAATAAAAGTTGGCATAAAAAGTTTTAGACATAAATATTGAAAGGTTAAAATTTTGGTGGAAAAACATTTTAAAATTTTTACAATTTTAGGGATAACTCAAAAAATAATAAAAATTGCTGTATGGCGAAAGTCAAAAGTTGAAAGCCAAGTTATAAAATTTTTTGCACGTGACAATAATTATTTTGCCCTTCGTTTTAAAAAAGCTTGTTTTATATCAGCCAATAAGGACAATAATATTTTTTTAAAAATATTTATAGTACGGAGATTTGTAAATTAGTATTTTGTTTTTGAAATTATTATTTATTTTTTTAAATCTATTTTCCCGTGTTTTATTGTGTATTTATTCATATTTTTTTAACATTTCAGATTTCCTAACAAAGGCCTGTGTTTTATCAGGTAGAAACGTAGAATAAAAAAGTTTTAAAATTATTTCTGTCTTTAATCGCCATGCAACATTACAACAATTTTAATTATATTCAACAACAGAACAGCCCTAAAGGACTCCGTATCCGTACTGATAATTTCAAAAAGTTTTAAGAAATTTTTAGCTTTACAGGTAGTACTAATGACCACAAAAGTTAATAGTTTAAAGCCAGATATTTGCATACGATCCTCGGCTTTAAAAAAATAATAAAATTTCGAAATCTAAATTGAAAGCATATTATTTTAAAATGAACAAAAGATACTCTTTAATCAATCATTTTAACCGTCAAAGTGGTTTGACAGTAAGTGTCATTTAATTTGCAAAAAAATTTGAAAAACAGATGATATTGCGTTATATTCATTGTTTTTTCTATCTAATCTTTTAAAATCCAAAAAAATCAAAGGTAGATAATTTAACAAGAATATCGTAACCAGCACCGTTCATCATAAATTCCAAATAAGCTCAACACGCAGTTTTTTTTACAGCAGAGAGCAGTTTTCGTCATTTCTATTTTAAAATCGCAATATTGTCTAGTTCTAATAGGATTTCATAATGAACGCTGCTTGATAAGGCAGTAACATACCTTTATTATGCTATTCATTATTAATAATATTGTATTTTGCAACTTATTTATATTTTTGTACTAATATCAATTCGTTTTAGCTCGGTATTTTTGTTTCTTAAAAGGTTAAACTACTAAATCCTGTAAATTGTGTGTTTTTTGGACCACATATTCGATACCTACATTCAAAAATCTTGCATAATGTAATGCTATATAAATTTTTACATACTTGAATATCCCCATTGGGTATTTCAGGAGGGTTCCAGGTTATTTTAGCAGTATTATCAGTTGTCGTGACTAGAATGTTTTCAGGTGGACTTCCAGGTCCCAGAGGTACAATCTCGACACTGTCCACCCCAATACCGCCAATATTGGTTGCAACACACTCCACCAGTTTTGGAATTAAATTGTTTTTGAAGAAAACTGTCGATTTTATGGTGTTACCGTCAATTTGATTTATTGGTGAAAATTCAGCCTTTGGACTTTCAGTAAGGGTACGTTTGTTTACTAGCCATCTTATTTCTGGCACCGGATCTCCAATAGCAGCACAAGTTAGTACAACCGGCGTCCCAACATTAACTTTTATAGGCTCTTTGTCTTCGTATCCTTCAGCGGTAATGATAGGTTCCGGTTTATTGGCTATAATATTTTTTTACTTTAAAAATAAACTTTTTAAAGGAAAAACATTAAGGCATAAATAAAAAAGTAAAATAATAAAATTTAATCACTAGAAAATTTACAACTAAAAATAAATGGATGATTTTTAAAAACCTATTAAAAATTTATTTTAAAAAAATAAGAAAGTCGCCAAGTATTGTGAACTGTTACGGCTAGTTCACACCGGAGTTACAATAGACAGGTAACAACGCGCTCCGCGCTCGTTTAAGGCTGGTTTACACTGTCCAAAAGACAGTCTAAAGTGTCCAAAAACTGTCAAGAACGCAAGTTAAAATAATTCAACTTTGTTTTTGCCGTCTAAAAACACCTGTAGATTGTCCAAGCGATAATTTTAAACTGTCAAAAAGACAAATTTGGCTTGTCCAACATTGCCCTTTGAACTTTTTTCCCTTTGGTCTTTTTTCTTGGGACTTTCTTTTGGACTGCCCTTTGAACGAATTATGAACCAGGTTTTAGACTGTTTGATTCACCTTTTTTTTGCAGTGCGACCGTGCTGTAGCCTTTCACTCCGGTGTTAAGGTAAGTTGTATAAACTGAGACTTTCAGACTTTTGAATTGTTTTAGTATAATCTTAGTAGTTGATTTAAGAATCGAATATTTTTAGTCGAATAAAATAACGTAAATGTGAGTGATTCAAAAGTTTTACGCCATGTAAAGCTTAGATCCTAGAGTTTAGGACTCGTTCATTCCCATTTCCTAAATCCATGAAACATCAAAAACAAGTTTTCATACATGTTTCCCAGATCCCAGTTTCCAAATTCTTAAATGACTTGAAGCAGCGCTCCAACTTTCCAGAAAAATTAAGGGGAAACATGTTTTACGTAATGCAGCTGGTAATTATAATATATAGGGACACTTAACAGCGAAACAATATTGATTATTTTGTAAACTGTTTATAATTTACAGCGTGTTGCTTCTTTTTTTTCTGTTTTTATAGACAGGTATACGAATATGAAACGAAAATTGTTGTATTTTTAAATAAATGATTGCTTAAATCATATTTTTACACAAAATTTAAAGTTTACAGGCTTTTTATAGTTAAAAAAATGATTTTAAAAAATTCAGGTATGAACAGGGCAATTCTAAGATCTGGAATCTGGGAATAGCATATGGGAATAGGGATCAGAGTGTCAACCCGCCTAATATTCCGTGGATCTCTGCTCTCTTTATGTATAGTTTAAAAAGTAATCAAAGACTATTGCAATAATATTTAATTTTCTTGTAATTTTTTTTTCAAAACTAACTTTCTTTTACATTTTTTGTTCAGTGATTTAAAGCAATAAAATAGTTATAAAAATGCTGATGTAATAATCTTAAACATAATTTAAATTTAAATACGCTTTAAATCAGTCATTTAAGGATGGAACTTTTAAGTTCCCTCGGTTTTACTTGCCCGGAGCTCCGGACTATGATATTGGAATTTAAAAACAACCACCTATTGAAAATTTCATGTTTATAACAAGTAAAGTATATACAAATGTTACCAAATAGTATACCGTTTTTCCTTTAAAACCTAAATATTATAAAGATTATGAGTCAAAATTACGTAGATTTTATAGTAATTCTGACTCTTTGTGTCATAGTAACGCTAATATATAGAAGTAGACCTCTTTTCTGATTAGGAGAGCTCAGTTTCTATTTTATTTAAGTAAACCAACTTTGTCTTCCACTAAAATATTTAAATCTAAAAAGCTTCGTTTATATTACTAAAAAAATAAAACAGTGGGTTTTTCTTTAAAGACGCAAGTCAAACATTAAGTGTCGAAAATTCCAATTTTCGAAGCTCCAGAGTTTCAACATTTTTTGTTGATAATTAAAAAATAGTGCCATAATATTATATATTTCGAAATTTTGTTATAACTTGAAATTTAAAAAAAATTATTAGGAACGTTATTTTTTTATCTAATATTAGAAAAAAGCGATGATTTTAAAATTTTTAGAGAAAAAAATTTTTGCTTTAATAAACCAATAAAACATAAAAAAACTAGTAAACAAAAGTGTAAAAACTAGAATATTTAACTTGCTTAAAAATATTAGGCCTTTTGTTATAAAAAGCACCAGTCGTTTGACACTAAGCTGATTGGGAACAACGTCAGTTTATCAAAGTAAACGTTCATTTTGAAGTTTGCGAAAAATTTAATTCAAAATAAAAAAACAAAACTTTCTGAATGTTTTATTTTTTAGATTTGAAAAAAATAAAGATTCTAATCTAATGTTAATTTTTAGTGTTATATTAGACAATTGCTAAGAATTCATTTGAAAAACGTCATTTGTTTAATAAATTCCAACAGTAATTATTTAATTATTATTAACCTTGTCTTGTGGCAAATTCTGTTGTATAAGGTATTCCATAGCCATCTTCGTTTTTGGCCGTGATTGTCAATCGATATATAGTGTTGGGCTTTAATTTTGTAAAAGTAAATTTATTCTGGTCACCAGGAACCTCCTCTTCAAGCTGCGCGTCGGAATCATTTTGTTTTAACCGCAGACGAGTATTCTGAAAAATGTTAGTTATTTTTTACTATTTTTAAAATACTCTTGAAATTAGTAATATTTTCAATGTTATTTTAAGGCTATTTACATAGCAAAGTTATAATTGTAAATTTTATAATGTTTATTTAAGCATTATAATAAAAATGCATAATGCACGCTTATTTAAGTGCATTATAACAAAAATGCTTTAGTGTTGTCCGGTTTTAAGCGAATAAAATTATTTATTTATATTTATTTATATTTAATGTAATTTTTTAAAAAAGTAAAAGTAAACGATCATAAGAATCATAAAAAATGTACCTATAGAGTTACTTGGGTTGCCCAGTCGTCCATCATATAAAAAGAGGGGTTATTATAACAAAGAAATTACCAACTATTTTTTCATAAATTCCATTGAAAATAGTAATTTTACTTAAATATTTAAATATTATACAAGACAACTCAATTTTTTTACCGAAAATTTTAATTTTGCATTTTTTAAGGAATAGCAAATCAAATTAGATAGATCCATCAAAGTTACTAGAATGATGTGTTTTTTTTTTCAAAAAAATTATGTTTTAACTTTAAAAAGGAAAATATGAATCGTGCGCTTTAACGAAAAAGCTGACTTAATTTCGGCCACCTTTTTTATTTTTTTTGGATAAGTTTTTTCTGGCTCTTCTAATCAAGCCAAGATTTGGTCTAAAAATCAAATGACAGCTTTTTGTTATTCCAGCGCAAAATTAAAAAATTTCTGTTACACTTAAAAATTAGTGGAGGTTTTAAATTTTTTTTATAGTGGGCGAAGTTAAAAAACTGGTTATAACTATTGCCAAATGAACAATAGAATTTTTTTAAAGGTTGAAAATTTATCCTTAGGTATCGTTCTTGATACATATAACTCATTATTTTCCCGTTTGCAAATTTTTATTGTTATTAGCAAGACTTTAAATAATTATGTCAAAACCTTAAAAAACACAAGTTTTAATAACACGTGTTTTTTGTTAAATTTTTTTGGCGTGAAAAATATTTTAACATAAAATAGCTGTTGTTACAGCCAACGAAATTTAAAGAAAGCCTGGTCAAAATTTTTATTCCACTCTATTGTGTTTTTTATATTTTTAACCTAAAAACTAAGCGCTTTAATTTCGACCACCTTTCAGGTTTTAAAAAAAACGAAAACAAAAGCCTAAAACACAAAAAAAAAACGAAAACGATTATAAACCAAAATTATCAACTTTAAGGAGAACCAAGGCATTTTAAAAGTTAAGGAGGGGGTGTAACTCCACACCAGTCCTTGCCTATCTTTAATATTTTATATCTGACTGCATTCCTCCGCCAAGAAAATAACCTGATTTTTTAGTGCATTTCAATAATCTTTGAAAATTCCTATAACGGTTTATTGATAGTTCAAACCTAGTCAATATTGCGAGTTGAAATTCCATGACAGCATCCCTCCGCGACGGAAATAACCTGACATTTTTACTGTGTTTTAATTTACTTTATACAAATTTTTGAAGCTTTCGTACCCTATATCGTGGTAAGTGGTGCGTTAAGTGGGGAAACCCCATTGACCTTGATATTTACTACATTCACTATATGACTGCATCCCTCCGCGAAGAAAATAACCTGACTTTTCAGGTGTTTCTATACTGTTTTTGAGAAATTCCTTCCGGTCTAATCATAATTTAATACAACCTAGTAATTTTGGGTTATGTAACCCCACCCGTACACATAATGGTTCAAATCGTGCTAAACAGGTTCTTTCAGATGAATTTTAAGGGGGTCGAAATTAACGGAATCTTAGTCAAGTCAAGTCAAGTTTATTCCAGTTACTAACAATAAAAGAACAAAACCATGAAATTATTAATATAGTGATCATAATTTTAATATATAAACTGTGCGAACCGATCGCGGTCACAACACAAACATAGAAACGTGGTTTACTGGAAAACGACCCAAAGGCTTAAATTGATAAGCACTATTATGAGCCGTTTGAGATACTGTTTTTAAATTCTTTTAACGATTTAGCGGAAACTTGCTTTTCAGAAAGAGCGTTTCATTTGGAAACAATCCTATTACTAAAAAAGAACTTACGGGTATTTATTAAACTGCGCAGTTAGTTAAACGCATTGAAAAGTGCTTTCAAAGAAAATATCAAAACATGAAATTTAACAATTTTGAGCCTTAAACTGAATTAAGGTTATATATTGCTCTGTTCTAATTCTGATTCAGCTTTAACACAAAGCAAAAATCCAGAAAATTACAAAAAATTCACTTTTTGTACAAAATGTTGATAATGCAGAATAACACGAATAAAAAATTTAGCAAAACACTTTATTGAACATTGATGCAGTTACTTTTGTCCTAGTTCTTTTGTGTTTTAAAAATAAGCCAATTTTCTAACACCCTAAATTGGTGGCCAAAATTAAGGCCTGGCCGAAATTAAGTCAGATACCCTATGTTATTTTCTTTTTTGCTCTCACGAGCAAAAATACAGCAGGCACTGCAAGTAAAAGTTTATTTATACCTGGCCGAAATTAAGTCAGATACCCTAAATGACTCCGCTTCTTTTTTGTTTGTTTAAAAGTTTTAAAATTTATTTTTGTTTGCAAAATAATTTATATTAATAGAATTTATTATCAAAACTGTTTTAAAAAACAAGCATTAAAACAACAAACTTAATTTTGATTATTTAATTTAGCATATAACAAATGCTTTTTGAGCACATTCCTTAAGTAGTTGTAATAATTATCATTTGGTTTAAGAAAATTATGCAATATAAGAAATTAGATCCAAGAGCTACTTGCCCGACTCATGATGTAAATGGGGTGCTATACAAATAGTAAAAATAATCAAATAAATAGGTTATATTCAGGTAATCGTTTAGAAATAACAAAAAATATTTAGCGCCCGTTCACACCTGTTCCGAGTTCCCAGATCCCAGAAACAGCAAACACAAGTGTTCACACCTGTTTTCCAGATCCCAGATGCCAGAACGACTTGGAACGAAGCTCCAACTTCTGGGAAAAAATTATTGGAAAGCGAGCGGAGAGGCGTTTTCGCGCACATATCACCCACGCCAAATGCACACATACGAAATAAGTATTAATTAACCATTTGGGATTTTTTTTTCATTCAAAAACCGCTGAAAATCCGCAAAATGGATTGCGCGTCAGTGCTGCTCAGTGTTAAAATCCAAGTCTCAACGATTCCGAACACAAAGTTTAACACAGTGCAACACTAGCGCGAAACACATCCTGCGGATTTGCAGCTGAAAAAATCCCAAAGGGTTAAGGACACACACCAGCCGCACAATATTGATTTTATTGCAAACATTATTACAACGTTTCGCTTCTTTTTTGTTTGTTTTTTTCTTTTTTTTGTTTTTTTGTTCGACGCTCCGCTTTTTTGTTTTTTTTTTGAGACGGGCGTACAAATATGAAACGAAAATCAGTTTTTTCGCCAAAAAAATTGCTGAAAACGATAACTAAAAAACAAACTTAAAAGTTTTACTGTTTTTATAGTTTAAAAAACTAATTTATATTATAGCGAAAAAATAAGGAAACGAAAATTCACCATAACGTAGTGCAAATGCACCATAAAAATCAGAAATTCGTTTTTAAACTAAAATGTGTTAAAGAAACTAAGTTTTAATCGTAAAAGCTATAAACATGTTTTAATTTTTTCCTAAGCCTAAGCAAAGCCCTAAAACCAAGCTAAATTTTATCATGATAAAATTTTGTTGTATTATCCAAGTGTCAAAATTTAAAGGAAATAATGCAAACGCATTATATTTATGGTGAATTTACACCACCTTATGGTGATTTTGTAACGTTTATGGTGATTTTGGCCAATGGTGAATTTGTCCATGGTGTTTTATATGGACCCGGACGAAGAGGTATCTTCGCGCACATATGAATATGACACATGCTCAATCCACGCATACAGATTTTTTTAGGTACTAACGCTGGTAATTATGATAAGGGACACTTAACAGCTGCGCAATATTAATTTTTTGTTCACATCATTACTAACATGTTCAGTTTTTTATGTTCTGTTTCTGCGGACGTGCGTTTGAATATGAAACGAAAATAGCTATTTTTTAAACTAAACATTGCTGAAACGAGATTTTAAAATAAATTTAAATGCTTTAAACTTTTTTTGTAGTGAAAAAAACTGATTTATATTATTAAAACGTTTTTAAAATATTATATTTTTATAAAAGCAATAAAATTTTACGTTTTATTAAACAATTAGTTTTTATTCAATTTTCAATTAATTATTTGACATAGAGCATTAAAAAAATCCTTTTTAAATATTTTTAAATGTATTTTAAACAGTTATTTTGTATTTGTACGTAAGGTCTTAAGTGTGTTATTTCAGCGAAAAACCGTGGCGCACGTCTGTGTTTATCCAAGTAAACAGTCAGATGTGAACAAGCAATTTCTGCGATCTGGGATCTGAGAACTGGAATCAGGTGCGAACGGGCCCTTAATTATGATATTCTCATTATTTTTTAAATATACTTGTCGTGTCAACAATTTTCAAACTGAAGTTTAAAACGCCAGGGAATTAACAACCACAAACTTCTTTGCGCACAGACTGTGTTATTCCTACCGCTTTCCGATTTTAGTTTGCAACATTAAAAATTAGTTCCAAGATCGAAACCTCGGTAAATAATTCAGCTATAAACGTGCTTGAAAGGTTTTAAAAAAATTACAATTATTTCTCCATTAGGAATTTTCGGATTTTTCCAGGTTATTTCAGCAGTTGTTACTGTTGGAACCACTAGAACATCAATCGGAGGAGATCCAGGACCTTAAAACATTATTATTTGGTCAAAATTAAATGAAGCAAAACGTTTTGTTATATGTCAAATTAAATTCTATTATATAATTCAAAACGGGGTATTTTAAATATATATTTATATTTATATCAAGCGGGGTGAATCCTAACTGGGGTTTCAAGAGCTGTCACAATTAAAATTTTAAGCTTTAAAAATAAACAACCAAACAAAAAAGTTTAATTAAGAAATCTTTGTGTTAACGGAAAGCGACATCTTATAATAAACAAAAAAACTGTCGATAAAACGTTTATTGAATACATTTAAAACGTGACGTTTCGATTCCTACAAACAATCATCATCAGACGAATAAAACACTAAAACAAAAAGTATATCATATAAAGTTTAAAACTAATGAAATATAAAGAAATCAATATGAAGAAAAATACATTACACATACTTATATATTAAAACTTTCATAATATACTAAAAATATGATTAATTTGGATAAAACGTAAAAAATAATTTGGACAAAAAGCTTTTTTTATTTTAATAAAATTTTAGAGCAAAACCTTATTGTTTAATAAAATATTTTTTAAATAAAAAGTTTCTAAATATAAAACCAACCTAAACAATACACATAAAACGTTTGAAACTTCTTAAAGCAAAAATACGATCAGAATACTAGTAAAAGCCAAAAAATACACGAACACGAGAAAAAGGGGGATAAAATACAAAAGTTTTAGAGTTGTGTATTAGAATGTGAATATTTAGCTAAAACTGAAAATTTTGAGTTAAACCAATAAAAAAACTTTTGAATGTTGAAATTATTACGTTTTATCCAAATTAATCATATTTTAGTTGCTAAAAGTTTTAATATATAATTATGTGTAATGTATATTTTCTTCATATTGATTTCTTTATATTTCATTAGTTTTAAACTTTATATGATATAATTTTTGTTTTAGTGTTTTATTCGTCTGATGATGATTGTTTGTAGGAATGGAAAGTCACGTTTTAAATGTATTCAATAAACGTTTTATCGACAGTTTTTTTGTTTATTATAAGATGTCGCTTTCCGTTAACACAAAGATTTCTTAATTAAACTTTTTTGTTTGGTTGTTTATTTTTAAAGCTTAAAATTTTAATTGTGACAGCTCTTGAAACCCCAGTTAGGATTCACCCCGCTTGATATAAATATAAATATATATTTAAAATACCCCGTTTTGAATTATATATAGAATTTAATTTGACATATAACAAAACGTTTTGCTTCATTTAATTTTGACCAATAATAATGTTTTAAGGTCTTGGATCTCCTCCTGATTATGTTCTAGTGGTTCCAACAGTAACAACTGCTGAAATAACCTGAAAAAATCCGAAAAATTCCCTAATAGAGAAAATAATTGTAATTTTTTTAAAACCTTTCAAGCACGTTTATAGCTGAATTATTTACCGAGGTTTCGATCTTGGAACTAATTTTTAATGTTGCAAAACTAAAATCGGAAAGCGGTAGGAATAACACAGTTGTGCGCAAAGAAGTTTGTGGTTGTTAATTCCTGGCGTTTTAAACTTCAGTTTGAAAATTGTTGACACGACAAGTATATTTAAAAAATAAACTAGCAATATCATAATTAAGGGCCCGTTCGCACCTGATTCCAGTTTAGATCCCAGATCGCAGAAATTGCTTGTTCACATCTGACTGTTTACTTGGATAACACAGACGTGCGCCACGGTTTTTCGCTGAAATAATAAACACTTAAGACCTTACGTACAAATACAAAATAACTGTTTAAAATAGATTCAAAATATTTAAAAAGGATTTTTTTAATGCTCTATGTCAAATAATTAATTGAAAATTGAATAAAAACTAATTGTTTAATAAAACGTAAAATTTTATTGCTTTTATAAGAGTATACATTTTTAAAAACGTTTTAATAATATAAAATCAGTTTTTTTCACTACAAAAAAAGTTTAAAGCATTTAAATTTATTTTAAAATCTCGTTTCAGCAATGTTTAGTTTAAAAAATAGCTATTTTCGTTTCATATTCAAACGCACGTCCGCAGAAACAGAACATAAAAAACTGAACGCTGTAATTAATTAATATGAAGTTTACAAAAAATTAATATTGCGCAGCTGTTAAGTGTCCCTTAACATAATTACCAGCGTTAGTACCTAAAAAAATCTGTATGCGTGGATTGAGCATGTGTCATATTCATATGTGCGCGAAGATACCTCTTCGTCCGGGTCCATATAAAACACCATGGACAAATTCACCATTGGCCAAAATCACCATAAACGTTACAAAATCACCATAAGGTGGTGTAAATTCACCATAAATATAATGCGTTTGCATTATTTCCTTTAAATTTTGACACTTGGATAATACAACAAAATTTTATCATGATAAAATTTAGCTTGGTTTTAGGGCTTTGCTTAGGCTTAGGAAAAATTAAAACATGTTTATAGCTTTTACGATTTAAAAATTAGTTTTTTTACATTTTAGTTTAAAAACGAATTTCTGATTTTTATGGTGCATTTGCACTACGTTATGGGTGAATTTTCGTTTCCTTGTTTTTTCGCTATAATATAATTTAATTTTTTTAAACTATAAAAACAGTAAAACTTTTAAGTTTGTTTTTCATGATTGTTTTCAGGATTTTTTTGGCGAAAAAACTGATTTTCGTTTCATATTTGTACGCCCGTCTCAAAAAAAAAAAAAAAACAAAAAAGCGGAGCGTCGAACAAAAAAACAAAAAAAAGAAAAAAACAAACAAAAAAGAAGCGAAACGTTGTAAATAAGGTTTCTGCAATAAAATCAATATTGTGCGGCTGGTGTGTGTCCTGAACCTTTTGGTATTTTTTCAGCTGCAAATCCGCAGGATGTGTTTCGCGCTAGTGTTGCACTGTGTTAAACTTTGTGTTCGGAATCGTTGAGACTTGTATTTTAAGCACTGAGCAGCACTGACGCGCAATCCATTTTGCGGATTTTCAGCGGTTTTTCGTTACCAAGAAAAATCCCAAATGGTTAATTAACTACTTATTTCGTATGTGTGCATTTGGCGTGGGTGATATGTGCGCGAAAACGCCTCTCCGCTCGCTTTCCAATAATTTTTTCCCAGAAGTTGGAGCTTTGTTCCAAGCTTGTTGTGGCATCTGGCATCTGGAAAACAGGTGTGAACACTTGTGTTTGCTGTTTCTGGGATCTGGGAACTCGGAACAGGTGTGAACGGGCGTTAAATATTTTTTTCGTTATTTCTAAACGATTACCTGAATATTAACCTATTTATTTTATTATTTTTACTATTTTGATAGTATCCTATTTGAATATTATGAGTCGGGCAAGTAGCTCTTGGATCTAACTTCTTGCAAATATCGCACAATTGGCTGAAACGAAATGATAATTATTACAACTACTTAAGGAATTGTGCTCAAAAAGCATTTGTTATATGCTAAATTAAATAATCAAAATTAAGTTTGTTGTTTTTAAATGCTTGTTTTTTAAAACAGTTTTGATAGAAAATTTGATTAATATAAATTATTTTGCAAACAAAAATAAATTTTAAATCTTTTAAACAAACAAAAAAGAAGCGGAATTATTTAGGGTATTCTGACTTAATTTCGGCCAGGTATAAATAAGCTTTATTCTTGTAGACCCTGCTGTATTTTTTGCTCGTGAGAGCAAAGAAGAAAATAACATAGGGTATCTGACTTGAATTTCGGCCAGGCCTTAATTTTGGCCACCAATTTAGGGTGTTAGAAAATTGGCTTATTTTAAAACACAAAAGAGCTTAGGACAAAAGTAACTGCATCAATGTTCAATAAAGTGTTTTGCTAAATTTTTTATTCGTGTTATTCTGCATTACCAACATTTTTGTAATAAAAGTGAATTTTTTGTAAATCTCCCTGGATTTTTGCTTTGTGTTAAAGCTGAATCAGAATTAGAACAGAGCAATATATAACCTTAATTCAGTTTAAGGCTCAAAATTGTTAAATTTCATGTTTTGATATATTTCTTTGAAAGCACTTTTCAATGCGTTTAACTAACTGCGCAGTTTAATAAATACCCTGTAAGTTCTTTTTTAGTAATAGGATTGTTTCCAAATGAAACGCTCTTTCTGAAAAACAAGTTTCCGCTAAATCGTTAAAAGAATTTAATAACAGTATCTCAAACCACTCACAATACTAGTGCTTATCAATTTAAGTCTTTGGGTAGTTTTCCAGTAAACCACGTTTCTATGTTTGTGTTGCGACCGCGATCGGTTCGCACAGTTTATATACTAAAATTATGATCACTATATTAATAATTTCATGGTTTTTTCTTTTATTGTTAGTAACTGGAATAAACTTGACTTGACTTGACTAAGATTCCGTTAATTTCGACCCCCTTAAAATTCATCTGAAAGAACCTGTTTAGCACGATTTGAACCATTATGTGTACGGGTGGGGTTACATAACCCAAAATTACTAGGTTGTATTAAATTATGATTAGACCGGAAGGAATTTCTCAAAAACAGTATAGAAACACCTGAAAAGTCAGGTTATTTTCTTCGCGGAGGGATGCAGTCATATAGTGAATGTAGTAAATATCAAGGTCAATGGGGTTTCCCCACTTAACGCACCACTTACCACGATATAGGGTACGAAAGCTTCAAAATTTGTATAAAGTAAATTAAAACACAGTAAAAATGTCAGGTTATTTCCGTCGCGGAGGGATGCTGTCATGGAATTTCAACTCGCAATATTCACTAGGTTCGAACTATCAATAAACCGTTATAGGAATTTTCAAAGATTATTGAAATGCACTAAAAAATCAGGTTATTTTCTTGGCGGAGGAATGCAGTCAGATATAAAATATTAAAGATAGGCAAGGACTGGTGTGGAGTTAGACCCCCTCCTTAACTTTTAAAATGCCTTGGTTCTCCTTAAAGTTGATAATTTTGGTTTATAATCGTTTTCGTTTTTTTTTTGTGTTTTAGGCTTTTGTTTTCGTTTTTTTTTTAAAACCTGAAAGGTGGTCGAAATTAAAGCGCTTAGTTTTTAGGTTAAAAATATAAAAAAACACAATAGAGTGGAATAAAAATTTTGACCAGGCTTTCTTTAAATTTCGTTGGCTGTAACAACAGCTATTTTATGTTAAAATATTTTTCACGCCAAAAAAATTTAACAAAAAACACGTGTTATTAAAACTTGTGTTTTTTAAGGTTTTGACATAATTATTTAAAGTCTTGCTAATAACAATAAAAATTTGCAAACGGGAAAATAATGAGTTATATGTATCAAGAACGATACCTAAGGATAAATTTTCAACCTTTAAAAAAATTCTATTGTTCATTTGGCAATAGTTATAACCAGTTTTTTAACTTCGCCCACTATAAAAAAAATTTAAAACCTCCACTAATTTTTAAGTGTAACAGAAATTTTTTAATTTTGCGCTGGAATAACAAAAAGCTGTCATTTGATTTTTAGACCAAATCTTGGCTTGATTAGAAGAGCCAGAAAAAACTTATCCAAAAAAAATAAAAAAGGTGGCCCAAATTAAGTCAGCTTTTTCGTTAAAGCGCACGATTCAAATTTTCCTTTTTAAAGTTAAAACATAATTTTTTTGAAAAAAAAACACATCATTCTAGTAACTTTGATGGATCTATCTAATTTGATTTGCTATTCCTTAAAAAATGCAAAATTAAAATTTTCGGTAAAAAAATTGAGTTGTCTTGTATAATATTTAAATATTTAAGTAAAATTACTATTTTCAATGGAATTTATGAAAAAATAGTTGGTAATTTCTTTGTTATAATAACCCCTCTTTTTCACACCACGGACGACTGGGCAACCCAAGTAACTCTATAGGTACATTTTTTATGATTCTTATGATCGTTTACTTTTACTTTTTTAAAAAATTACATTAAATATAAATAAATATAAATAAATAATTTTATTCGCTTAAAACCGGGACAACACTAAAGCATTTTTGTTATAATGCACTTAAATAAGCGTGCATTATGCATTTTTATTATAATGCTTAAATAAACATTATAAAATTTACAATTATAACTTTGCTATGTAAATAGCCTTAATAGAACATTAAAATATTACCTAATTTCAAGAGTATTTTAAAAATAGTAAAAAATAACTAACATTTTTCAGAATACTCGTCTGCTGGTTAAAACAAAATGATTCCGACGCGCAGCTTGAAGAGGAGGTTCCTGGTGACCAGAATAAATTTACTTTTACAAAAATGAAGCTTGAAAATTATATATCGTATTCAGAATTAGCGGCCAAATGAAGAATGGCTATGAAATCTTATACATATTTTTGCTATAAAAGAGGTTACAAATATGGATAAACGAATGACTGTTGGAATTCATTAAACAAATGACGTTTTTCAAATGAATTCTTAGCAATTGTCTAATATAACACTAAAAATTAACATTAGATTAGAATCTTTATTTTTTTCAAATCTAAAAAATAAAACATTCAGAAAGTTTTGTTTTTTTATTTTGAATTAAATTTTTCGCAAACTTCAAAATGAACGTTTACTTTGATAAAGTGACGTTGTTCCGAATCAGCTTAGTGTCTATCGTCTGGTGCTTTTTATAACAAAAGGCCTAATATTTTTAAGCAAGTTAAATATTTTAAAGTTTTTACACTTTTGTCTAATTGTTTTTTTATGTTTTATTGGTTTATTAAAGCAAAAATTTTTTTCTCTAAAAATTTTAAAATCATCGCTTTTTTCTAATATTAGATAAAAAAAATAACGTTCCTAATAATTTTTTTTAAATTTCAAGTTATAACAAAATTTCGAAATATATAATATTATGGCACTATTTTTTAATTATCAACAAAAAATGTTGAAACTCTGGAGCTTTGAAAATTGGAATTTTCGACACTGAATGTTTGACTTGCGTCTTTAAAGAAAAACCCACTGTTTTATTTTTTTAGTAATATAAACGGAAGCTTTTTAGATTTAAATATTTTAGTGGAAGACAAAGTTGGTTTACTTTTTTAGAATAGAAACTGAGCTCTCCTAATCAGAAAAGAGGTCTACTTCTATATATTAGCGTTACTATGACACAAAGAGTCAGAATTACTATAAAATCTACGTAATTTTGACTCATAATCTTTATAATATTTAGGTTTTAAAGGAAAAACGGTATACTATTTGGTAACATTTGTATATACTTTACTTGTTATAAAAATGAAATTTTCAATAGGTCGTTTTTTTTAAATTCCAATATCATAGTCCGGAGCTCTGGGCAAGTAAAACCGAGGGAACTTAAAAGTTCCATCCTTAAATGACTGATTTAAAGCGTATTTAAATTTAAATTATGTTTAAGATTATTACATCAGCATTTTTATAACTATTTTATTGTTTTAAATCACTGAGCAAAAAATGTAAAAGAAAGCAAGTTTTGAAAAAAAAATTACAAGAAAATTAAATATTATTGCAATAGTCTTTGATTACTTTTTAAACTATACATAAAGAGAGCAGAAATCCACGGAATATTAGGCGGTTCTTACACTCTGATCTTTATTCCCATATGCTATTCCCAGATTCCAGATCTTAGAATTGCCCTGTTCATACCTGAATTTTTTAAAATCATTTTTTTAACTATAAAAAGCCTGTAAACTTTAAATTTTGTGTAAAAATATGATTTAAACAAATCATTTATTTAAAAATACAACAATTTTCGTTTCATATTCGTATACCTGTCTATAAAAACAGAAAAAGAAGCAACACGCTGAAAATTATAAACAGTTTATTTAATAATCAATATTGTTTCGCTGTTAAGTGTCCCTATATATTATAATTACCAGCTGCATTACGTAAAACATGTTTCCCCTTAATTTTTCTGGAAAGTTGGAGCGCTGCTTCAAGTCATTTAAGAATTTGGAAACTGGGATCTGGGAAACATGTATGAAAACTTGTTATTGATGTTTCATGGATTAAGGACATGGGAATGAACGAGTCTGAAACCTCACGATTGAAGCTTTACATGGCGTAAAACTTTTGAATCACTCACATTTACGTTATTTTATTCGACTAAAAATATTCGATTCTTAAATCAACTATGAAGATTATACTAAAACAATTCAAAAGTCTGAAGTTCTCGAGTTTATACAACTTACCTTAACACCGGAGTGAAAGGCTAGATATGGTCGCACTGCAAAAAAAGGTGAATCAAACAGTCTAAAACCTGGTTCATAATTCGTTCAAAGGGCAGTCCAAAAGACAGTCCCAAGACAAAACACCAAAGGGAAAAAACTTCAAAGGGCAATGTTGGACAAGCCAAATTTGTCTTTTTGACAGTTTAAAATTATCGCTTGGACAATCTACAGGTGTTTTTTGCAGAACTAAAAAACAAAGTTGAATTATTTTAACTTGCGTTCTTGACAGTTTTTGGACACTTTAGACTGTCTTTTGGACAGTGTAAACCAGCCTTAAACGAGCGCGGAGCGCGTTGTTACCTGTCTATTGTAAATTCTGGTGCGGTCTAGCCGTAACAGTTCACAATACTTGGCGACTTTCTTATTTTTTTAAAATAAATTTTTAATAGGTTTTTAAAAATCATCCATTTATTTTTAGTTGTAAATTTTCTAGTGATTAAATTTTATTATTTTACTTTTTTATTTATGCCTTAATGTTTTTCCTTTAAAAAGTTTATTTTTAAAGTAAAAAAATATTATAGCCAATAAACCGGAACCTATCATTACCGCTGAAGGATACGAAGACAAAGAGCCTATAAAAGTTAATGTTGGGACGCCGGTTGTACTAACTTGTGCTGCTATTGGAGATCCGGTGCCAGAAATAAGATGGCTAGTAAACAAAATTACCCTTACTGAAAGTCCAAAGGCTGAATTTTTACCTAATAAATCAAATTGACGGTAACACCATAAAATCGACAGTTTTCTTCAAAAACAATTTAATTCCAGAGTCTGGTGGAGCGTGTTTTCCAACCAATATTGGCGGTATTGGGGTGGACAGTGTCGAGATTGTACCTCTGGGACCTGGAAGTCCACCTGAAACATTCTAGTCACGACAACTGATAATACTGCTAAAATAACCTGGAACCCTCCTGAAATACCCAATGGGGATATTCAAGTATGTAAAAATTTATATAGCATTACATTATGCAAGATTTTTGAATGTAGGTATCGAATATGTGGTCCAAAAAACACACAATTTACAGGATTTAGTAGTTTAACCTTTTAAGAAACAAAAATACCGAGCTAAAACGAATTGATATTAGTACAAAAATATAAATAAGTTGCAAAATACAATATTATTAATAATGAATAGCATAATAAAGGTATGTTACTTGCGTTATCAAGCAGCGTTCATTATGAAATCCTATTAGAACTAGACAATATTGCGATTTTAAAATAGAAATGACGAAAACTGCTCTCTGCTGTAAAAAAAACTGCGTGTTGAGCTTATTTGGAATTTATGATGAACGGTGCTGGTTACGATATTCTTGTTAAATTATCTACCTTCATAATGTTTTTATCGTCAGGTCCCAATAAGTTGCGCTTTTATCCAAGTGTAAGTGTCAATATCACCAATTTTTGTAAAAATAGAAGAAGAAGAGCATATTGAAAAAGGAGAAGAAAAAATTAAAGAAAGCGCATAGCGGGAAAAAACCGTTTTTCGGTGACCCATAGTTGTCAGTAACGACCGCGCGGCAGGTCATTCCCGCCCAGACCTGGTTGCGCTGACGCGGTGCGGTTGATTGGAATTTTGTTGGCCACCGTTTTCTAACGATGTGCACGGGTACCACTACGTTTTTCCCATCGTAATGGCCTCCTCTCACAGTTGCGAACATCACATCAGGTGAAGGAGTTAAATTGTAATTTTTGACAAATTTGCCGCCGAACAAAGGAGAAGCAAATAATCACTGGGGTCGCAGTTTCCAAATTACGCACACAGAGCAGGACGGTTGCACCTACTGCTGTTAACGCAGTAGGGAGAGGGCGGGTAAACGCGGCTTCCAAAGAATTGTGCCGGCTGGCACCAGGCGTAGTATGATCTAAAGAAAAACCGGCACGCTCTTTGTTGTGGAAATAGCAAGAAGACCATATTAATTGATCCCTCCGGTTTAGTAGCCTGTAGACGGTACAAATAGTACCGTCTCCACTGGCGGTAACTTTGCCATTGGCCAGAATTTTCTCGCCAACGACAAACAACTGATCAAAAATGTCCTTAAAGTTGAAACGCACCTCCTCAAACCAGGAGTTTTCTTTATCCAGAAGGAATTCAGGAGAAGAAGGAAAATCCTTGACGGCTCTGCCGATATTACTTTAAAATAACAGGTGTCAAAAAAATCCGCCTGCGGCTCAGGAGAAGAAATTTCTGGGACATCGGTGGGGCCTTCTGCCTCCATTTCAATTTTGGGAGCGGCCTTCACTGTGGCTTTGGGTGCGGCCTCAGGTGCGGCCTTAGGTTCTGCTTTGGCTACGGCTTTCAGTTCTACTTTCACTGCGGCCTCCGGTGTTGCCTCCGCTGTGGCCTCCAACGCAGCCTTGGGTGCGGCATTCGCTGCAGATTCTCCACCCTCGTTAGTTTCAAGGTGTTCAATCAAAACCACAGATTCGTCGATAGTAGGTATAGGAGCTCTGTAGGCGATGTTAGAAGAAGAATTGGAAGCTGAAGAATTAGGGAGAGCGATAATAAAGTCATTTACGCTATTTCCACAACAAAGAGCGTGCCGGTTTTCTTTTAGATCATACTACGCCTGGTGCCAGCCGGCACAATTCTTTGGAAGCCGCGGTTACCCGCCCTCTCCCTACTGCGTTAAGTACAGTAGGTGCAACCGTCCTGCTCTGTGCTTGTAATTTGGAAACTGCGACCCCAGTGATTATTTTGTTCTCCTCTGTTCGGCGGCAAATTTGTCAAAATCTACGATTTAACTCCGTTCACCGGATGTGATGTTCGCAACTGTGAGAGGAGGCCATTACGATGGGAAACGTTTGGTACCCGCGCACATCGTTAGAAAACGGTGGCCAACAAAATTCCAATCAACCGCACCGCGTCAGCGCAACCAGGTCTGGGCGGGAATGACCTGCCGCGCGGTCGTTACTGACAACTATGGGTCACCGAAAAACGGTTTTTTCGCGTGATGCGCTTTCTTTAATTTTTTCTTCTCCCTTCCCCCCCCCTCTATTTTAAAGAAATTGGTGATATTGACACTAAAACTTGCATAAAAGCCCATTTTATTGGGACCTGACATAATGACGTATTATGTTATTTTATTTGCAGCTTTTTGCCTGTTGTTCCATTTTGTGGCCTTTTCCTTTTCTTTTAAAGCATATAGTTTTTTTGTGTGTCTTTTGAAATGCGTTCGTAAAAAACTTGTAACCTTTTTTTATTATAATTAATTTTGAAATTTGATAATTGATAATTGTTTTTCTCCTGTAGTTTTTTATTTATTATATATGCCCTTTTACCTTTGTCTTAAATTTAAATGCTTTTTGTAACATTTGTAACTTCTATTGCCCTTTTCCTTATAATTCATGCTTTTTGATCTTCCCTATTTTCCCTTTTCTATTGTTTTATTACCGTCTTCCTTTCTTTCTTTATGTATGTTTATTTCTCAATATGCTAATTTGCCCTCGTTCACCCTCCTGTATATGCCCTTAATACGCGCAGGATTTGATTTCGGTATAGCATTCGAGGTATAATCTTGTCGGGAAGGAGGGTGTATATGTAGTATAACGTCATTTATAATTTATTTCACAATAGAAAATAGAACTTAGTGAATACATCATCGATGAACAAGCACGCTTCCATATCCGGTCTTTAAAAGTATCAGTAATCTAAAGATTCAGTTGAAGCTAATTATAACTTTTTAGTTCTTATAATTACACTCTAGTGTAAGTCTCAAATAATCTTTAAGAAATGATTCTTTAATACTGATACTTCTTGGAAGCGTGCTTGTCCAGCCGATGCATTGGTATTTCGTAAGTTCTTTTCCTTGTAAATAAATTGTAAATACAAACCCGGTTGTTTTATTACATTTACAAACCACCTCACGATTATGCTGTTACACCGACAGGAACGCATATTTCGGGCAACATGGACGAGTTAATCTAGATGTGTGCGAAAATAGGCGTCCGTCGTGTAACAGCATAATGGTCGTAAATGTAATAAAACAACCGGGTTTATCGATTTTTTACTATTATTTTACAAGGAAAAAGAACTTACGAAATACCTAATTGGCTGGACAAGCACGCTTCCAAGTAAGTATCAATATAAATGAATCAGTTCTACTACGAGACTACACTAGAATAAATTATAGGACTCTACAATGAATTCAAACTTTTGGGGTTATAGACTTTTGACTACCTAGGTGTTATTATCGATTATTCCACCAACTTTATTAGATCCTAAATACCTACAAAGCCATGCCTTCAAAAAAATTGCACTTTTCAAATTCCTACTGAAAACCTGAAGGGTACAAATATTCGGCAACTTAGCATATTTAAATATAAACATAAATAACAAAAATAAATAGTACTATGTAAATAAAACTATAGAAAAAAAATCAGGTGAAGATCATATAGCATTAATTATAAGGAAAAGGGCAGTAGAAATTACCAAATTTACAAAAAAAATTTAAGATAAAAGGTTTAAAGGGCATATTATATAATTAAGAATAAAAAAACTACAATATAAGGAAATCCATCAATTATTAAATTTCAAAATTAATTATAATAATAAAAAAAGGTTACAAGTTTTTTACTAACGCATTTCAAAAAGCCACAAAAAACTATCTGCTTTAAACGAACAAAGAGGCCACAAAAATGAATAAATAGAAAAAACGCAAATAAAATCAACATTAATGTTGTTATCGTAAGGTCTCAAGAAAGTTGCGCTTTTATTGAAGTGTAAAAAGTGTCAATATCCACCAATTTTTGGGAAAAATAGAAGAAGAAGAGCATATTTGGAAAAAAGTAGAAGAAAAAATCTAAAGAAAGCGCCATAGCGGGAAAAAACCGTTTTTGAGGTGACCCATAATTGTCAGTAACGACCACGCGGCAGGTCCTTTTCGCCCAGAGCTGGTTGCGCTGACCGAGGCGCGGTTGATCGGAATTTTGTCGGCCACCGCCTTCTAATGATGTTCGCACGGGGTACGTTTTCCCATCGTAATGGCCTCCTATCAGGGTTGCGAACATCACATCAGGTGAAAGATCGCCCGTGTGGGAGCTTCAAATTGTAATTTTTGACAAATCTGCCGCCAAACAAAGGGAGAAGCAAATAATCACTGGGGTCGCAGTTTCCAAATTTCAAACCACGGAGCAGGGGGGGACGATTTCACCTACTGCTGTTAACGCAGTAGGGAGAGGGCGGGCAACCGCGGCTTCCGAACAATTGTGCCGGCTGGCACCGGGCGTAGGAGAGAATCTACAGACTAATTTCGGCACGCTCTTGGTTGGAAATAGCTAGCGATATGACTTGAATAATTGGTTCTCTGATTTTTAAAACACAAAAGAACGAGCACAAAAGTAATCTTAAGGTGTTTTCGCAGTTTTCCTATTTTCGCTTATTTTACATTATCAACATTTTCCATACCAAAAGGAGAATTTTTGCGCGATTTTCCGAATTTTTTGCTTTTTTGTTTAAACTGCATCAAATTTAGTAACTAAAAGCAATATATAACCTTAAAATATCTTCTATTTAGGCTCAAAGTTGTTAATTTTGATATTTCTCTTCAAAATCATTTTATTTGTTCAACAACTGCGCATTTTAAGATTTCCGTTAATTTCGGCCACCTGAAAATTTAGCTTAAGCTTAAACAACCTGCCGTTTTTCTGTTTTTGAAATATCATTGTAACACCGCATTAAAAGAGGTTTTCTCGTTCTTTTGTTTTGCGTTTTTTAAGCCAATAATAAAAATCGAAAAAAATACAAATTATTAACTGTGTTTTTTTAGTTTTGACATAATTATTGAACACCTGTGAAAATAACGATTTGGCAAGGCAAATTTGAAGTTATATGACAAGAATAAATACCTAAGGGTAATTCCCAACCTTTAGTAATTTTTATTGTTTGTTTAAGCAACAAGTTAGGGCCAGTTTTCTGTAGTAGAGAATCAAAATGGCGTGTCGCTCAACTTCGGCCGCTTTAAAAAAAAATTCAAAGCCTGCATTGGTTTTTAAGGCAACCAGAGGATTCAAATTTTGCACTGGAGGCCGCAGTAAAAACCGTTTTTTTGGAATTTGGGTCTATTGTAGAACTGAAAAAGCTTATCGAAAAAAATAAAAAAAGGTGGCCAAAGCAGAACCTAAGGCCGCACCTGAAGCCGCACCCAAAGCCGCGGCGGAGGCCGCAGTGGAGGATGCTCCGAAGATTGAAATTGAGGCCCCAGAAATTTCTTCTCCTGAGCCACAGGCGGATTTCTTTGACAACTGTTATTTTAAAGTAATATCGGCAGAGCCGTCGAGGATTTTCCTTAAACTGGTCGAGGACATACCTCCTTCTCCTGAATTCCTTCTGGATAAAGAAAACTCCCGTCTTGAGGAGGTGCGTTTTAACCTTGAGGACAATTTTGATCAGTTGTTTGTCGTTGGCGAGAATCGCCGAGGCGCGTTTGGAGAGGATCATTCCTGTGCCGCCCAGAGCGGATTTTACCGGATGGACAATTAATATGGTCTTCTTGTATTTTCCACAATGAAGAGCGCGCCGGTTTTTCTTTAGACCGTAGGGTAACTGACTTAATTTCGGCCACCTTTTTTTATTTTTTTTCGATAAGCTTTTTCTGTTTTTTCCAATAGACCCAAAATTTGTCCTAAAAATAAAAACGATAGCTATATTTGTTATTCCAGTGCAAAATTTGAATATTTCTGTTACACTTAAATATCAAGCGTCAAGGTTTTTACTTCTTCTACAGTGGCAAGGGCGCGCGCCATTATTCGCTTCTGATAAAGAAAACTCCTTGCTACAATAAAAATTTGTAAGAGGTTGCGTTTCCACCTTGGAGGATGTTCTTGACAATACTTAATTTTTCCCGTTCGAAGTATGAAGCTTTAAATAATTATGTAACTTTAAAAAAACATGTTTTAATAAGTTGTATTTTGTCAATTTTATTTTTGGCTTAAAAAACGTCAAAGAAAAAAAAATCAAAACGGCAAAAAAATTTCTTGCCAAATACGGACAACGAATTAAAAACGCAAAAAACGGCAGGTTCTTTCACCTAATTTTAGGTGGCCGAAATTAACGGAATCTTAAAATGCGCAGTTAGTTAAACGAATAAAAATATTTTGAAATACAACATCAAATTAACAACTTTGAGCCTACTAAACAGAAGGTATCTTAAGGTTATATATTGTCTTCTTTCTATTTCACACTTAAACAAAAAGCAAAAATAGGAAAATAAAAATTTTTTTGTATGAAAATGTTGATAATGTAGAATAACAAAAATAAAAAACTTTTGCAAAAACACCTTATTTAACATTAATCCAGTTACTTTTGTGCTAGTTCTTTTGTGTTTTAAAAATAAGCCAATTTTCTAGCACCCTGAATTGGTGGCCGAAATTAAGGCGTGGCCGAAATTAAGTCAGTTACCCTACTACGCCTGGTGCCAGCCGGCACAATTCTTCGGAAGCCGCGGTTACCAGTCTTGCGTTAACAGCAGTAGGTGCAACCGTCCTGCTCTGTGTTTGTAATTTGGAAACTGCGACCCCAGTGATTATTTGCTTCTCCTTGGTTTGGCGGCAAATTTGTCAAAAATTACGATTTAACTCCCACACGGGCGATCTTTCACCTGATGTGATGTTCGCAACTGTGATAGGAGGCCATTACGATGGGGAAAACGTTGTGGTACCCATGAACATCATGCGAAAACGGTGGCCAACAAAATTCCAATCAACCGCACTGCGTTAGCGCAACCAGGCCTGGGCGGGAATGACCTGCCGTGGGTCGTTACTGACAACTATGGGTCCACCGAAAAACGGTTTTTTCGCGCTATGCGCTTTCTTTAATTTTTTCTTCTCTTTTTTCAATATGCTCTTCTTCTTCTATTTTTAAAAAAATTGGTGATATTGACACTTACACTTGGATAAAAGCGCAATTTATTGGGACCTGACGATAAAGACATTATGTTATTTTATTTGCGTTTTTTCCCTGTTGTTCCATTTTGTGGCCTTTTCCTTTTCTTTTAAAGCAGATAGTTTTTTTGTGTGTCTTTTGAAATGCGTTCGTAAAAAACTTGTAACCTTTTTTTATTATAATTAATTTTGAAATTTGATAATTGATAATTGTTTTTCTCCTGTAGTTTTTTATTCTTGATTATATATGCCCTTTTACCTTTGTCTTAAATTTAAATGTTTTTTGTAAATTTGTAATTTCTACTGCCCTTTTCCTTATAATTAATGCTATATGATCTTCACCTGATTTTTTTTCTATAGTTTTATTACCGTCGTTCTCTTTCTTTCTGTTATGTATGTTTATTTTTCAATATGCTAATTTGCCCACGACGCTCCTATATATGCCCTTTTATGGGCAGGATTTGATTTCAGATCATAGGATTCGAGGTCGAATCTTGTCGGAAGGAGGGGCATATGTAGTATGCGTCATTTACAGTATATTTCACAATAGCAAATTAGAATAGTGAATAATCGATGAATAAGCACGCCTCCATATCCGGTCTTTAAAAAGTATATAATCTAAACCTTTTAAGCTAATAGTTATAAGTTTAGTTCTTATAATTATACTCTAGTGTAAGTTTCAAGATAATCTTTCCAACTGATTCTTTAATACCGAAACTTCTTGGAAGCGTGCTTGTCCAGCCGATGCATAGGTATTTAGTAAGTTCTTTTCCTTGTAAATAAATTGTAAATAGAAACCCGGTTGTCTGATTACATTTACAAACCACCTCACGCATTATACTGCTACACCGACACGAACGCATATTTCGGGCACGCTTCACAGGGGGTGGGCAATAAAACGGGGGCAAGCAGGAGAGAAAGAAAAAAAAGAAAAAAAGGAGAAAAAAAGAAGGGAAAAGGGAAAAAGAACAAAAAAGCGAAAATAAGGTAAAAATAGGTCTCAAATAGCTTAAAATGCATTGAAATAGGCTAAAAGCTGCAAAAAATTTGCGATGATGACGTCATTATAGGTCAAAAATGGCGCCATACTTTTAGGGTACTTTTTCTTTTGGCGGGGGGGGGGCAAAAAAATGGGGAGGGGGGGGGGCAAATCCTCCAATAAGACAATCAGACCTGTGAACTGCCCCCCCCCCCCTCCGGGGGTATAATGGGGGGAGGCAATTCCAAAACGGGGGGCAATTTTTTTAAAACGGGGGGCAATAAAACGGGTGGAAGCAGGGGGAAAGAAAAAAAGAGAAAAAAAGAAAACGAAAGGGAAAAAAGGAAGAAAAAAACAGCGAAAATAAGGTAAAAATAGGCCTAAAATGGTTTAAAATGCATTGAAATAGGCTAAAAACTGCAAAAAATTTGCAATGATGGCGTCACAATAGGTAAAAAATGGCGTCATAATTTTTGGGTACTTTTTCATTTTTCCGCGGGGGGGGGGGCAAATCTCCAATAAAGCGGGAGGGGCATTTTCAAACCGTGCACAGGTCTGACAATGCTGGTTGTTTCTGCTCTTCCGGAGATTGATAACAGGGAAAAGGAAAAGGAAAACGTGGCTGAGTTATTAAAAACACTTGATAGTAGTGATACGGGTGAAGTCATCCACCTAATTGAAGATTTTTGTATTGGAAGCGCTAGCGACCGCACCAGGCTGCTGAAAATTAGGTAAATTAACAAACATATTTGTAATAAGTTAGATCATTTAGGCGGTCACCTAAGGGATTCCACCATATATGACAAAAATATACGTAAGGCCGTCTCTGACTAAGGAACAGTCGAACAGAGAGTCTGTCAAAAAGAGTTGCTTGACAAACTTCGGGAGCTAAGAGAGCAGAACAAAAAGGTTTCACTTCGGTATTCTGCTGATGGTGATCCCTTTTTGTTCAACATTACTCTCAAGGCTCCCTTAAAGGTTTCAAAATAGGATAATTCGCGACTTAATTACCATTATAGTAAACTAAAGCTTATACCTAGTATAAAAATTTTGTATATGAATGCAAGAAGCCTTGCTAACTCCTTAGACGAGCTTGATGTTTTGATTTCAGGAGATAGCCTTATCTATGGTGATGTTGATATCTGCTTTGTTTGTGAAACATGGCTCACTGAAACAACTACTAATAAAATGATCATCAAAAATAGAGAATTTAATGTTTATCGACCGGATCGAAAGCATTGGCAAAGAGGTAAAATAGCTCTATTAATTAAAAATATTTTTAGAGTAGTTGAAGTTGAAATGGAAAAAAAGTATGATGCAATAGAACTAGTCGCGGTTGACATTTTTTACAGCAGTCATTTAAACTGAGATTCGTCATTGGTATTTATAGAAAACCTAGTACTAGCAATGAAAAAGCAATCTAATATTTGAGCTAATTAGGAATTTAACAGAAAACTTTGTAGGAACCATTGTTTTAACTGGAGATTTCAATCTGCCAGAGTAGATTGGTCTTTAGATAAAATAACTTCAAACACGCAAAATGAAAATAATTGGTTTGAGTTTCTTATTGAGCTAGGTATGTATCAGCTTGTTTCACAACCAACTCGTGAGAATAATTATCTGGATCTTTTGTTAACAAATGTTCTTTTGTTTTTAATAATGTCACTGTTGCGCCCAGTTTTTCACAATCAGATCATGACACCAAAAAACAGATATAATATACTAAAAATGTGCAACTCCTGATATAAAAAGTACGGAAAAGTAGGCCATTATAATGAGCCTCTCCATTTAAATGACACTTTTCAATATAATGACATGACATAGTAGCCATTTTAATTTGGCGAGTTTAAAAGAGGAAGCTATTAAAATAGCCATTTATTTATTTAATTTCATTTCATATATACTCACAAGTGTAATACGTTCTGGTGCACTAGTTTTTGTGTATCGGACAGTATTAAACCAACACGAGAAAACTCCTGCGGCCCGGACAGTATTACACTTGTGAGTATATATGAAGTGAAATTAAATCAATAACTGTCTATTATAATAGCTTCCTCTCCATTTAAACTCGCCGAATTAAAATGGCTACTATGCCATTATAGTTGGAGAGTGTCATTTAAATGGAGAGGCTCATTATAAAGGCCACCTTTTCTGTACTTTTTTTATATAGGAGTTGCACATTTTTCGGTATATTATATATTTTTGATGACACTATCTGAAATTAATCTTAAATTATTTGACAGTCCTAAAAATAAGATTCAAAACTACATACCTGGTTTTTTAAAAGCAGATTATGATATGCTAAGTTTGTACTTATCTCCAATCAACTGGAAAATTTTATTTAAGAATGTGGCACAGTAGAAAATGCTTGGCAGAGAATCAGGGATATTTTGTTGTTAGGAATCAATAGACAGGTCCCTAGTAAAAAATTATTTACA
The DNA here is from genome assembly GCA_030248175.1 of Microlaimidae sp. YZB2_3. Lineage (NCBI taxonomy): Eukaryota > Metazoa > Nematoda > Chromadorea > Desmodorida > Microlaimidae > Microlaimidae sp. YZB2_3. The sequence goes on along the minus strand of JASAMX010008078.1, from coordinate 17,333 downwards.
AACAAGAAAAAAATTGTACATTATCCTCCTATCCAGGTGTCCAGAAATTTGAACGCCAGCACTTGAACGCCAAGCATTAGACCGCCGAGCATCAGACCGCCGCAGTATTGCATACAAATTTCATGCAAATTTCTATTTTGCGCCACCTGCAGAGAATTATATCAACACAGAACTACGACAGTATTAACTCCTCAAAACTAAAAAGTTTTAGTTTTTTTTTGTCTTTTCAAAACAAACCATTTTCAAAACATTTTCAAAATCTTTTCAAAACAAAAGTATAAACTTTTTGTTTGATTTTTAGGTTTTGCTTAGGCTTAGAAAAAAAATAGTTATCTTAAATAAACACCATTAATATAAATTTATCATAAAAATTTAGTTGGCATATTAGGTTTGGATTAGGCTCAAGAAAAACGGGTTTAAATTATTTATTAAAAAACTAACCATTCACTAAGTTTTTTTTTTGGAAAAATATAAATTGTTGACTTATCGTTTATTGTTAAAAAAACATTGCTTTGTTTAAATATTAAATTTAAAACATTTTTATATTCTATTGAGTTTTTTCTTGGGGGGAGTTTCATACAACCTTGGCAGAAAGTCCTAACGTCCCTTTTTAAAGCTACGCGTACTGCGGCGGTCTCAATGCTCGGCGTTCAAGTGTGCGGCGTTCTAATGCTGGCGGTCAGGTGCTCAGCGATCAAGCGCTGGCGTTCAAATTTCCTAGAATCAATATTGAATACATATAAGAAAACTACATAATCAAAAAGAAAAAACTTTGGCATAAGCGTAATATTAATGGAAAAATTTAGTATCAGAGTACATAAAAATTTTCAAAGTATTCATAAATAAAGTTAGATATTTTAACACCAAATAAAGAAACCAAAATTCTAAATTCAGGGGGGTTTAAACAATTTTTATAATTTTTTTAGATAACTAAACAAAACAAACTATTCCCACCAATTAAAAAAGAGGAGCGACTTTCGTAACTGAAAAGTTTGAAAAAGTCTGAATATTTTGGAAATAACTTTGTTTCCGTTTTTACTGATGACTGATAATAATTGTAACAAATTTTAATCGATGGGCAAATATTGGGAAGTTAGACAACATGGTATTTACCACAAAAAAAGGGCATCCTCAGAGCCCTAAAAAAGCTCCCAAACAAATTGTCTCTGAACACCTAACTCGTTTTTTCAGCTTATTTTTTAAAACGCTCGGCCTAAAGTTATTGCTGAAGCGGTGGGGATAATCGGTTCATAGGAATCTTTTGATTTTTTGCTTAGATTTACCACTTGATCGGAAAAAGCTTTATTAACTTACTGTTTAAAAAAGGCACCAAAAGACCAAAAGAGAAATCTTATCGTCGAAATTTCACCTACACTCCTTTTTCTTGTAGACTGAATGGAACAGCTTGTCAAAAAAGAACTTATTATGTTTTTCCAGATATCATTTTGTCAAGGTTTCAACATGGTTTTAAGGCAAAAAAATCCACAATAACACAGCTGTTGTTATATTTACCCCAAAAAAAAAAAAAAAAAAAAAAAAAAAAAAAAAAAAAAAAAAAAAAAAAAAAAAAAAATAAAATAAAAAAAAAAAAAAAAAAAAAAAAAAAAAAAAAAAATTTTATTTTTAAAAAAAAAAAAAAAAAATAAAGTTTCTGGGAATTTTTTTTTTAAAAATGGATAAACTTTTTAGGTTTGGGCGGCCTTCTATTTTAAATATATTGGAATTACGAATTACTTAGTATCCAAAATTATTTTCCCTTTGAAAAGTTCAGTTCCCTCAGGGTTCTCTTTCGGGGTCCATTTTTTTTTCTTATATATATTAATGATATCTGCTTGATTGTGTTAAGTACTCAACAAATTAGGCTCTCTGGAAATGGCACAAAGATGCTTTGCAAAATCTTCATTAAAAAAGGGCCACGACATTAAACTAGGTTTGCAAGAATCCTCATTAAAGGTGATGCAAAACAACAACTCCTAAGAATCCTCCGGCAGGGCAAATTAGATCTGACACTGTCAGCGCCCACCGCCTCAAATCTTTTCAATCCAGAATCGACAACTCTATCTAAAGCGAGGCTGAGGGGCGGACGTCAAATACCTTGATGCCCCTCAAAAACCAACAGCCTTGGCCAGAGGCAGGGGTCCCACCTCGGAAATACGGCCCCCCCCTAGCGAGCTCAAATTTCCGAAATTACCTCTCATAGGTGGGCAGGGGAGGGGGTCGGGGGGTTATACCCCAAATTTCGGATTTCGCGGACACCCCCCCCCTGAATTTGGGACCCGACACCCCCCCCCAAATTCGGCCTCTGGAGAAAAATTTTGCGTCAGGAAACCACGAAAAAATTTTCCTGCGCTTTGCGCGGAGAGTTAATTATTAATTTGATAAATTTATCTTAGTTTTTCGATGCCAAATCGTATTAGTCCATCATAATGAAGGATAGATTCTAATAAAACTACTATAAACATTATTATCCTTTAAAGAATGATTTTAAACATGTCCTAATAAGAAATAACCTGAAATTTCGCTAATAGATCATCTGGAATTAAATTTCAAGTGTATTTTAGCGCCTCAAATTAAAAAATTCCCGCATCCGCCCCGGGCCCACACTTTGCACCGCCCGGGGGGCTCTCACCACAATTGCCTGCCTCATACTCTTCAGGGTTAGTAAGGCCACCAGACGCCCCCAAAATGAAAACTGGCACGCCACTGCAAAAGGTGAATTTTTTCTTTGCCGACTAAAAGAGTGTATAGCCCCCCTGGCTACGCACATAGTATGTATATAATCTTTAATCAAATATAAAGTCACTACTAAGTTTGCTAATATGACTTTATAATCAAGACAATAATAATATTATTGTCTTGATTATAAAGTCAAGTATCACAAACTTTTTAATCCATAATCCTATATTTAATTAAAGATTATAAACATACATGGGCGTAGCCAGGGGGCGTCTAGACACCTCTTTAAGGTCGGCAAAGAAAAAAATTGGGGTTAGATAGACCCCCCCTTTTGCAGTGGCGTGCCCAGGATTTCATTTTGGGGGGGGGGGCGGTCTGGGGGCCCTACGAACCCCGCAGGGGGGTTCTGTGGGCGGCAGCCCCACAGATATGGGGCTTGGGGGGCGAGAGCCCCCCAAGCAGGGTTAAGGGGCAGAGCCCCTTGTCAGGGGGGGTCCGGGGGCAGAATGCCCCCCCGGGGGAGAAAATTTTTAATTTAAGGCGCTAAAATACACTTGAAATTTTAATTCCAGATGATACTTATTACAAAATTTAAGGTTTCTTATACCTACACATTTAAAACATGCGTTTAAAACGTTATTTAAAGGATAATAAGTGTTTATAGTAGTTTTATTAAACTGTATACCTTAACTACTGAATGGGATAATCGATTTGTAATCGAAAAACTAAGATAAATTTATCAATTAATAATTAACTCTCCGCGCAAAGCGCGGAAAATTTTTTTAGTCGTTTTATAACACTTAAAAATTTTTCTCCAGGAGGCGAATTTTGGGGGGGGGGTGTCCCCGGGTACCCCAAATTCAGGGGGGGGGGTGTCAGCAAAATCCGAAATTTTGGGGGGTATAACCCCCCCAACCCCCCGCCCCAGCCCACCGATGCTAGAGAGGGGTCAGGGGTAAAAAATTCGGAAATTAGGGGTGATGGGGGCCATAGATTTTCGTCTAGGGGGGGCTCCAAAATTTCGAGGCTAGGGGGGGGGTGGACCCCACCCTGCCCCCCCCCCCCTTTCTCACCTATGGTTGTTGGTTTTTGAGGGCATGCAAAAAGGTGTTTGACGTCGTGGGGTTTGCCACTGCAGTGGGGGCATTCGCTTTAGATAGAATTGTCGATTCTGGATTGAAAAGAGTTGAGGCGGTGACAGTGACAGTGTCCAGATCTAAGTTGTGCCAGGAGGATTCTTGACTTCCTGAGGAGTTGTTGTTTGCTTTTGTTGATTGGTGGCGGTTTTCGTTTTAATTGTGCATTAGGTTGGAGTTGCGAAATGTTTTCTTTGACAAAATATGTATGGATGTTTGACTGGATGGGTTTTTCGGTGAGCATGTGGTTGTAAAAACTGTTGGCTGTTGGTCCAAGTTTTGATTGTAGGGTGTATTTGATATCTCTTGGTCTATGGTCATTGGCTGTGATTCTGTTAGACGGATGTGTTGGCTGCATGGTTTTTGCTAAAAATTGTGTTGAAAGAAGGATGGTGTGGCTTTCGATTGGTAGGACTTTAGTCTCTGGGTGAAGATGATCAGTAGGGGCCATTTTGTGGCAGCCGGTTGCTATCCTGAGGGCCGTATTTTGTGTTGCTTGTAGTTTTTAAAAATAGGACTTTAGTCTCTTGATGAAGATGGTCAGTTGGGGCCATTTTGTGGCAGCCGATTGCTATCCTGAGGGCAGTGTTTTGTGTTGCTTGTAGTTTTTGAAAGTGAGACTTTGATAGATTGGGTGACCATATTGGGGCTCCGTAATTTAGGATTGGGCGACCTATAACTTTGTATGAGGTGACTATTGTTTCTTTCTGTTGACCCTAGTTGGTGCCAGCCAGGGCTTTGAGAATGTTATTGTGCCTGGATGCTTTGTTGTTGATGCACTAGCGTACTCCAGAATTGGTCTAACATAGGACTTATACGCTCTGCAAAGATTATTTCTAGAGTTTGAGCTGAATGTTTTAAAAATTAGTGATGTCACTTTCATTTATTTTTTTGCTGTGATTTCACAGTGTTTAGAGAATTTCATATCATGATGAGATATATAAACACCTAGGTCACGCACCGATTCTGTAGTAAGCTTATATTTGCAAATTAACTATTTGCTATGATTTTAAATATGAAGAACTTCACATTTATAATCTAATAATTGCAATTGCCAGTCTTTTGACCAGCTGTATCTGTAGCTTCTTGAAGTCTTAAGGTTTAAATGTAGTAGCCTTTAGATGAAGATTCTTGAAGTCTTAAGGTTTGAATGTAGTAGCCTTTAGATGAAGATTTTGCAAACAGCTTTATATCATTTGCAGAGAGCCTAATTTGTGAGTACTTAACACAATCAACAATATCATTAATATATATAAGAAAAAAGAAATGGACCCGAAACAGAACCCTGAGGAACTGAACTTTTTACAGGAAATGATTTGGATACTGAGTCATTAATTACAATCTTAATACCCGGCCCAACTAAAAAGTGTTTTATCCATTTTAAAAAAATTACCAGAAACACCATATTTTTCTAGCTTATATAACAATTTTTGATGTGACACGGTGTCAAAGGCCTTGGCAAAATCCAAGTATATGACGGCAATAAGAAGTTTATCTTTTAGTGCCTGCGTCCTTTTAGTTTACGCATTAAAAGTTGCCAACAGCTGTGTTATTGTAGAACTTTTTGCCTTAAAACCATGTTGAAACCTTGACAAAATGATATGGAAAAAGACAATAAGTTCTTCTTTGACAAGCTGTTCCATTAGTTTACAAGAAAAAGATGTAGGTGAAATTTAGACGATAATTTTCTTTTGGTCTTTTGGTGCCTTTTTTAAACAGTAAGTTAATAAAGCTTTTTCCAATCAAGTGGTAATTCTCCAAAATCAAAAGACATCTGAACGATTATTGCCACAGGTTCAGCAATAACTTTAGCCAAGCGTTTTAAAAAATAAGCTGAAAAACAGTCAGGTGTTCAAGACAATTTGTTTGGGAGCTTTTTTAGGGCTCTAAATACCTTTTTTTGTGGTAAATACCATGTTGTCTAACTTCCCAATATTTGGTGGATTAAAATTTGGTAAAGTATTATCATCATCAGTAAAAACGGAAGCAAAGTTATTTCCAAAATATTCAACTTTTTCAAACTTTTCAGTTACGAAAGTCGCGTCGTCTTTTTTAATTGGTGGGATAGTTTGTTTTGTTTTAATTTTACTATTAAAAAATTTATAAAAATTGTTTAAACCCCCTGAATTTAGAATTTTGGTTTCTTTATTGGTGTTAAAATTTCTACCTTTATTTATGTATACTTTGCAAATTTTTTTGTACTCTGATCTTGATTTTTCATTAATATTACGCTTATGCCAAAGTTTTTTCTTTTTGATTGTGTAGTTTTCTTATATGTATTCGATATTGATTCTAGGAAATTTGAACGCCAGCACTTTATCGCTGAGCACCTGACCGCCAGCATTAGAACGCCGCACACTTGAACGCCGAGCATTAGACCGCCGCAGTACGCGTTGCTTTAAAAAGGACGTTAGGACTCCCCGCCAAGGTTGTATAAACTCCCCCCAAGAAAAAACTCAATAGAATATAAAAATGTTTTCAATTTAATATTTAAACAAAGCAATGTTGTTTTAACAATAAACGATAAGTCAACAATTTATTTTTTTCCAAAAAGAAAAAAACTTAGTGAATGGTTAGTTTTTTAATAAATAATTTAAACCCGTTTTTCTTGAGCCTAATCCAAACCTAATATGCCAACTAAATTTTTATGATAAATTTATATTAATGGTGTTTTTTTAAGATAACTATTTTTTTCTAAGCCTAAGCAAAACCTAAAAATCAAACAAAAAGTTTATACTTAATGGTTTGTTTTGAAAAGACAAAAAAAACTAAAACCTTTTAGTTTTGAGGAGTTAATACTGTCGTAGTTCTGTGTTGATATAATTCTCTGCAGGTGGCGCAAAATAGAAATTTGCATGAAATTTGTATGCAATACTGCGGCGGTCTGATGCTTGGCGGTCTAATGCTTGGCGTTCAAGTGCTGGCGTTCAAATTTCCGGACACCTGGATAGGATAATGTACAATTTTTTTCTTGTTTGTAAATAATTTTTTACTAGGGACCTGTCTATTGATTCCTAACAACAAAATATCCGATTCTCTGCCAAGCATTTTCTACTGTGCCACATTCTTAAATAAAATTTTCCAGTTGATTGGAGATAAGTACAAACTTAGCATATCATAATCTGCTTTTAAGAAATCAGGTAATGTAATTTGGAATCTCATTCTCAGGACTGTCAAATATTTTAAGATTAATTTCAGATAAAATAGTGTCATCAAAAATATATAATATACCGAAAAATGTGCAACTCCTATATAAAAAAAGTACGGAAAAGTAGGCCATTATAATGAACCTCTCCATTTAAATGACACTCTCCAACTATAATGGCATAGTAGCCATTTTAATTCGGCGAGTTTAAATGGAGAGGAAGCTATTATAATAGACAGTTATTGATTTAATTTCACTTCATATATACTCAAAAGTGTAATACTGTCCGGGCCGCAGGAGTTTTCTCGTGTTGGTTTAATACTGTCCGATACACAGAAACTCGTGCGGCCCAGACAGTATTACACTTGTGAGTATATATGAAATGAAATTAAATCAATAAATGGCTATTTTAATAGCTTCCTCTCCATTTAAACTCGCCGAATTAAAATGGCTACTATGTCATGTCATTATAGTGGAGAGTGTCATTTAAATGGAGAGGCTCATTATAATGGCCTACTTTTCCGTACTTTTTATATAGGAGTTGCACATTTTTCAGTATATTATATATTTTTGGTGTCATGATCTGATTGTGAAAAACTGGGCGCAACAGTGACATTATTAAAAATTAAAAATCATTTGTTAACAAAAGATCCAGATAATTATTCTCACGAGTTGGTTGTGAAACAAGCTGATACATACCTAGCTCAATAAGAAACTCAAACCAATTATTTTCATTTTGCGTGTTTGAAGTTATTTTATCTAAAGACCAATCTACCCCTGGCAGATTGAAATCTCCAGTTAAAACAATGGTTCCTACAAAGTTTTCTGTTAAATTCCTGATTAGCTCAAATATTAGATTGCCTTTTTTTTGCTAGTACTAGGTTCCCTATAAATACCAATGAATCTCAGTTTAAATGACTGCTGTAAAAAATGTCAACCGCGACTAGTTCTATTGCATCATACTTTTTTTCCATTTCAACTTCAACTACTCTAAAAATATTTTTAATTAATAGAGCTATTTTACCTCTTTGCCAATGCTTTCGATCCGGTTGATAAACATTAAATTCTCTATTTTTGATGATCATTTTATTAGTAGTTGTTTCAGTGAGCCATGTTTCACAAACAAAGCAGATATCAACATCACCATAGATAAGGCTATCTCCTGAAATCAAAACAGCAAGCTCGTCTAAGGAGTTAGCAAGGCTTCTTGCATTCATATACAAAATTTTTATACTAGGTATAAGCTTTAGTGTACTATAATGGTAATTAAGTCGCGAATTATCCTATTTTGAAACCTTTAAGGTAGCCTTGAGAGTAATGTTGAACAAAAAGGGATCACCATCAGCAGAATACCGAAGTGAAACCTTTTTGTTCTGCTGTCTTAGCTCCCGAAGTTTGTCAAGCAACTCTTTTTGACAGACTCTCTGTTTGACTGTTCCTTAGTCAGAGACGGCCTTACGTATATTTTGTCATATATGGTGTTGACCGCCTAAATGATCTAACTTATTACAAATATGTTTGTTAATTTACCTAATTTTCAGCAGCCTGGGGCGGTCGCTAGCGCTTCCAATACGAAAATCTTCAATTAGGTGGATGTCTTCACCCGTATCACTACTATCAAGTGTTTTTAATAACTCAGCCACGTTTTCCTTTTCCTTTTCCCTGTTATCAATCTCTGGAAGAGCAGAAACAACTAGCATTGTCAGACCTGTGCACGGTTTGAAAATGCCCCCCCCCCGTTTTTTTGGAGGATTTCCCCCCCGTTTTAGTGCCCCCCCCCCGCGGAAAAATGAAAAAGTTAACAAAAATTATGACGCCATTTTTTACCTATTATGACGCCATCATTGCGAAATTTTTGCAGTTTTTAGCCTATTTTAATGCAATTTAAGCTATTTTAGACCTATTTTTTACCTTATTTTCGCTTTTTTTGTCCCTTTTTTCTTTTTCCTTTCTTTTTTCTCTTTTTTTCTCCTTTTTTTTCTCTTTTTTTTTCTTTACCCTCTGCTTGCCTCCCCCCGTTTTATTGCCCCCCCCCGTTTCAAAAAAGTTGCCCCCCCCGTTTTGGAATTGCCCCCCCCATTATAACCCCGGGGGGCAGTGCACAGGTCTGCATGTCCTAATGTTTTTTTCGAACCTCCATGCGCTTGAAATTACTATCCATCATTAGTATCAAACAATTAAATACTTTTTCACACACCGTGGAGACCAGCTCCACATCAACCGTGCCTCCTCCATCTGGGCGAGCCTATCCTCCACATCCGCCAACTTCTGCTGCAGAGACGCATTCTCCGCTTCTGGCCTGGCGATTTGATCTTCCTTCTTACTTGTTCTGGTTTAACTCATTTTGGAGAATCATTGAAGTCTTTAATGTAACTGGGTAAAAACTTTAACATCAGTGAAATTTTGACTATGATAATCTTCGCTTAAACGAACTTTAGTTTATTTTTTAGTTCACTGTCTACAAAAAATGTGCACTTGGAAAACTCCTAGTGAATATGTTTCGCTAGGTTTTTAAGCATGTAAAAAATCGTATTTCGTTTTGTATTAAGTGTATTTTTTCAGACCTGTGCACGGTCTGGAAACGCCCCCCCCACTTTATTGGAGGATTTGCCCCCCCCTCCCCATTTTATTGCCCCCCCCCCCGCCAAAAGAAAAAGTACCCTAAAATTATGGCGCCATTTTTGACCTATAATGACGTCATCATCGCAAATTTTTTGCAGCTTTTAGCCTATTTCAATGCATTTTAAGCTATTTGAGACGTATTTTTACCTTATTTTCGCTTTTTTGTTGTTTTTCCCTTTTCCCTTCTTTTTTCTCTTTTGTTTCTTTTTTTCTTTCTCTCCTGCTTGCCCCCGTTTTATTGCCCACCCCCTGTGAAGCGTGCCCGAAATATGTGTTTGTGTCGGTGTAGCAGTATAATGCGTGAGGTGGTTTGTAAATGTAATAAAACAACCGGGTTTCTATTTACAATTTATTTACAAGGAAAAGAACTTACGAAATACCAATGCATCGGCTGGACAAGCACGCTTCCAAGAAGTATCAGTATTAAAGAATCAGTTGGAAGATTATCTTGAGACTTACACTAGAGTATAATTATAAGAACTAAACTTATAACTATTAGCTTAAAAGGTTTAGATTATATACTTTTTAAAGACCGGATATGGAGGCGTGCTTATTCATCGATTATTCACTATTCTAATTTGCTATTGTGAAATATACTGTAAATGACGCATCCTACATATGCCCCCCTTTTGACAAGATTCGACCTCAAATCCTATGACCCGAAATCAAATCCTGCCCATAAAAGGGCATATCTAGGAGCGTCATGGGCAAATTAGCATATTGAAAAATAAACAGACATAACAAAAAGAAAGAGCACGACGGTAATAAAACTATAGAAAAAAAAATTAGGTGAAGATCATATAGCATTAATTGTAAGGAAAAGGGCACTAGAAATTATAAATTTACAAAAAAACATTTAAATTTAAGACAAAGGTAAAGGGCATATATAATCAAGAATAAAAAAACTACAGGAGAAGGACATTTATCAATTATCAAATTTCAAAATTAATTATAATAAAAAAAAGTTTACAAATTTTTTTACAAACGCATTTCGAAAGGCACAAAAAAAACTATCTGCATTAAAAGAAAAGGTCACAAAATGGAACAACAGAGAAAAAGAAACGCAAAAAATAACATAATGTTTTTATCGTCAGATCCCAATAAGTTGCGCTTTTATCCAAGTGTAAGTGTCAATATCACCAATTTTCGTAAAAATAGAAGGAGAAGAGCATATTGAAAAAGGAGCAGAAAAATTTAAAGAAAGCGCATAGCGCAAAAAAACCGTTTTTCTGTCGACCCATAGCTGTCAGTAACGACCGCGCGGCAGGTCATTCCCGCCCAGGCCTGGTTGCGCTGACGCGGTGCGGTTAATTGGAATTTTGTTGGCCACCGTTTTCGCACGATGTGCACGGGTACCACTACGTTTTCCCCATTGTAATGGCCCCTATCACAGTTGCGATCATCACATCAGGTGAAGGATCTCCCGTGTGGGAGTTAAATTGTAGTTTTTGACAAATTTGCCCCCAAACAAAGGAGAAGCAAATAATTACTGGGGTTGCAGTTTCCAAATTACGAACGCGGAGCAGGACGGTTGCACTTACTGCTGTTAACGCACTCGGGAGTGGGCGGGTAACCGCGGCTTCCAAAGAATTGTGCCGGCTGGCACCAGGCGTGGTACGGTCTAAAGAAAAACCGCACGCTCTTTGTTGTGGAAATAGCAAGAGGACCATATTAATTGATCTCTCCGGTTTAGCAGCCTGTAGACGGTACAAATAGTACCGTCTCCACTGACGGTAACTTCGCCATTGGCCAGAATTTTCTCGCCAACGACAAACAACTGATCGAAATTGTCCTCAAAGTTGAAACGCACCTCCTCAAACCAGGAGTTTTCTTTATCCAAAAGGAATTCAGGAGAAGAAGGTATGTCCTCGACCAGTTTAAGGAAAATCCTTGAGGGCTCTGCCAATAATACTTTAAAATAACAGTTGTCAAAAAATTCGCCTGCGGCTCAGGAGAAGAAATTTCTGGAACAGCGGCGGGGCTCTTTGCCTCCATTGCGATCTCCGGAGCGGCCTCCACTGTGGCCTCCACCGCGGTTTTGGGTGCGACTTCAGGTGGGGCCTTAGGTTCTGCTTTGGCCACGGCTTTCATTTCTACATCCACTGCGGCCTTCGGTGTTGCCTCCACTGTGGCCTCTGACGCAGCCTTGGGTGCGGCCTCCACCGCAGATTCTCCACCCTCGTTAGTTTCAAGGTGTTCAATCAATACTACAGACTCATCAATAGTAGGTGTAGGAGCTCTGTAGGCGATGTTAGAAGAAGAATTAGAAGCTGAAGAATTAGAGAGAGCGGTAAAAGAGTCATTTACGCTCTCATCCGCGGAGGCAGTGGTAGGAAAAGAATCTGAAATGGAGGGAAATGGAAGAACGGCTGGCATTAAAGCCGGAGGAGCCATAGCAGCAGAAGAATAAGTAAAAACGGTAGTGGAATCGCTTACAGGAAAAGAAGACACCGGTGGCGCATAAATATTGTTAACAATAGGAATAGGCTCGAAAGTAAGGAAGGCGCCTGTTAAATCTAGCACCATTCGGCCGCCGGCGTATTGTGATAACATGCCACCGTCCGGGCCTAAAATAATGACAAGACGTTGGGGCCCCGAAAGTGGAGTATTTATAACTACTGGATGATTCATAGTACAAAAAAAACCAACAAGCAAGTTGAAGTAATTTAATTTTAGCAGAATAAACCAAAAATATAATTATAACAAAAGTTACACTAAACAGTAAACTTGATAGCACCAAATATAATGTAATAACAATAACCAATTAAGAATAACAATATTCGTCAGAGAATAATTTTACAAGAAGAACAAGAATCAAAAGTAATAGTAATTTTATGTTTGCGTAATCAAAGGTGTGAGGAGAAGAAAGATGATGGATTACGGATTAAACAGACCCTCAACGCGCATAAGATCGCGTAAAGTATCTGGGTTGCTCCGAAGCTTCTCCAACATGTGGTGTTATTTTAGCCTTGTCTGGCACGTTGGGTGGCTTCACAACAATCTCAGATATTTTGGAGGTGTTCAAACCGTTTGCTAAAAAATTATCAACATGCAATGGGCAATCCGTCGGAACCGCAGAAAAATCTTTATCTCTTGGATCTGGAAAATCTAAAACTACATCTAAATTACATGAGCGCAAGCGATTAAAATGCACAAATTTAGGTTTAGCTTTGCGGTTATTAAGCGGCAGGATCAAAGCTTTTGGCGGTGATACTTCAACACATCTATATGGTCCGATGTAACTGTGCCTAAACTTTTTGCAAGCGTCTTTTTTAGTGATTTTTGGGCAATGCAAATATACCAAATCACCAGGAGAAGGATTAAAATCCGTGGCTTTTTCATCATAGTAAAGTTTCTGAGCGTCTTGAGCATCTCCGAGTTGCTCCTTAGCCGTTTCAAACGCCATTTTACTATGAATCCGCATGTGTGTCTTATAATCGTCGCTGTCATAGTAAGCAGGGTTAGGAATGTCTAAAATAGAATTAAGAGGAAGGACGGGATCAGTTAGATACATTAAAAAATAAGGAGTTTCTTTTAGAGATTTTGAAACGCTGGTTCTTAAAGCAAGTAAACAAAAAGGTAGGGCTTCCTCCCAATCTGTCCCGACTCTGGATACAAAATGAGATAAAACATTTATTATTTGTTTGTTTGAATTTTCAGATAACCCATTTCCTTCCGGATGATACGGTGAGCTTTTAACTTTTTTAACACCTAAACTTAAGCAAATTGTTTTAAGTTCCTCAGACTCAAAACAAGGACCTCCGTCAGTGAGAAGAGTATCAATTACACCGTAACGTGCAATTATTTCTCGACAGAAGGCCCAAGCTACCCTATCAGATTTCAGGTCAGGGATTGGTATTGCTTCGATCTACCTGGTCAAAGATTCTGTAAACACTAAAAAATGTTTATTTCCGTGAAAAGATTTTGTTATGGGGCCAATTGTATCCGCCGTAAATCGACCAAACTTACTAACTGTTGGCAGTGGACAAAGCGGGGCTCTAGAATGAGGTATTGGTGGTTTTTGGGTGTTGCACAAAACACAACGTAAAATGTGATCTCTTACATCTCTACGTAATCCTTTCCACCAATAATGTTCCCTTATCCGAAATTCAGTTTTAAAAACACCTAAATGTCCTGAAAAAACAGAATCATGACATTGTTCTAAAATGAGGCGTTTAAATTGATCCGGAACTACAATTAATAAAACCTCTTCTCCCCGATGGTTAAGACTTTTTCTATAAAGCTTTTTATCAACAAGCTTAAAATGACGTGCTTGTTGCTGTATTTTGTTAGCAAAAACCTTATCATCGGGAAGTTGACCTGTTTCTAAGTGAAGCATAAGGGGACCCCAAGTATCGTCTTCAAGCTGAGCTTGACTAAAACGATTAAGACTCTCTATTTCATCACCTTCTAAACCCAGGGCATAAAAAGGAAACGGTTGATCCGGATCGAACTCAAGTTTTGTCAAACCGTCAGTTTTCAAACGTGACAAGGCGTCGGCATTAGCATGTGCACTTCCTTTACGATAATAAATCGTAATATCAAGATCTTGTAGAATCAGGGACCACCGCTGTAGTTTTAGCTTTAAATGAGGTGTTTTAAGCAACCATTCCAAACTTTTATGGTCGGTTACTAATATAACTTTAGCGCGATATAAATATGACGAAAAAGCTTTGACGGCAAAAACTAAAGCGGCGGCTTCTGTTTCTGTAATATGCCAACGTCTTTCGCGAGGAGACATTGTTCTACTTGCACACGCTATAATATGTTCCTTCCCGTCGTCACCTATTTGTGATAAAATAGCTCCAAATTGATATCCTGAGCTATCAGCATACAGTAAAAATTCTTTATCTATTTTTGGAAAAGCTAAGATTGGCGCATTAATTAACAAATTTTTAAGTTTTTGAAAAGCTTCTTCTTGCGAAGTCTCCCAAACAAAACAAACGTCCTTGTGTAATAAGGTGGTAAGAGGATTAGCAATTTTGGCGTAATTTGGTATGTGTGAGCGATAGTAAGAAGTCATTCCCAAAAAAATGCGCACGTCTTTTACGGTTTTTGGAGGGTGTAATTTTTGAATAGCAGCCACTTTTTCAGGCGAAACTTTAATTCCCTGAGATGAAATGACATAGCCCAAATATGATATTTCTTTTCGCCCAAACAAACACTTTTTAGGTTTTAATTTTAACCCATAAAGAGCTAGCCGATCAAAAACTTGCGTAATGTCTTTAAGATGACTATCCCAGTTAGGTGAAAAAATAAGAATATCATCAATGTAGCTACAACAATTTTGCCACTGTAATCCGCTTAAAAGAACATCCATTAACCTGCTAAATGACGCTACCGCATTTTTAAGACCAAACGGCATTACTGTCCACTCATATAAACCCATATTTGGAACTGCAAAAGCCGTTTTTTCTTGAGACTCAGGATGCATCCGAATTTGCCAGTAAGCACTCATTAAGTCGAAAGAAGAGAAAAATTGGCTTCCTGACAAAGAATACAAAATGTCCCTAACATTTTTAAGTGGATAAACATCAGACTTAGTGATAGCATTTAAAGCACGGTAGTCGCACGCAAACCTTAAACCACCATCTTTTTTTCAAATGATAACCACGCCACTGCACCACGGAGAATTGCTAGGTGTTATAATGCCTTGTTTAAGCATTCTTTCAACCTCCTTTTGAACTTCTTCACGAAGCCCTAAAGGTACCTTATAAGGACGAACTTTGCAAGGAGGAGAGTCTGCCGTGTCAATTTTGTGTAAAATTGCTGATGTTTGTCCTAAATCAAAAACTGAACTCGAAAAAACATGTGAGTATCTAGAAAGCAAGTCCAAAAGCTGTTTTTGTTGTGCAGCCGATAAAAAGCTTTCGGCAAAATCAATTTGAGACAAAAATGACGTGTCTTTTGAAGGATTTGATTGATAGGGGTTAGAAGGAAGATTAGCGTGATAAACATGTGGTGGTAAGAATCCACAAATGTGCTCGTTTGTTGGTATGTTTATGGTGCCAATTTTTGAAGTTGGAAACAAAAATATTTTTGAATTTGTTGGATTTAACACTTTAACGGGTATACAGCCTTTTGTCCGACGAACAAGCGCGCGGGAACCCCAAAGGTTAGGGTTTTCTAAGGAAAGGTCATTTGGCAAAAACAAACAATCATAACCGTCCATTGTATTAGGTAATCCTTGGCACACAGCAGGAAAAATACACTCGCTACGCGCTGGCAGAGTAACTCGCATAGCTGGCGTTACGGAATACATTTGATCCCACACCTGAGGAGCAGATTTCATTGCAAAGGGTACTTTTCCGCTATATGCCGTTTCAATATAACATGAGTCCCAACTAAGAGTACAATCCCCGAAAAGTCTAATGCTATCTGTGCCGATTATACAATCAAAAGCAGCAAAAGGTACATCAGTAATATGAACTGTAATTTTTAAACCATGATTACCGAGTTTCATAAAAAATTGACTAGAACCCACAACGTTTAATATACGCGACGCAACCGCAAGATCGTCGGACAATTTAGCGGGAAACATGACAAAATTGGGAATTAATTGGGCTTTAGTATAAGACATAATAGTTAATGCACTACCAGAATCCCATAACCCAATTAAAGGAAAAGAATTTAACGAAAATTGAATAATAGGTAAATCACCGGGCTGACCCGTAAAAACGGTAAAAACAGGATTAGAGGATGATATATTTGAATTTCTGGGTAAATGAGGTGGTGGTGGAGGTGCTAAAGGACCAATATTTTCAGAGTTAATTTTGTCCCTTGAATTGAAATTTGTACGGGGTGGGACCACAGGCAAAGAAGAGCATTGTGGTGGGAAGGGAGGCGGAGTTAGGGACCTAGGAAGAGGCAGTGGGATTTCAGAAGGTGGCGCACTAATTCTACAATTTCTGACACCAACTGTCTACGGAGTCTACGGCGGAGTTCTCTTAAAGAAACGTAAATATGAGATGTATTTTCAGAATGATTTTGTTGTGCACTATTTACAGGCTTAACACAAATTGAAAAACATTTAGAAAAACAAATATACAAAAGATGAAAAAGAGTTTTACAAAATTCGCAAACAGTGAAATAACGTAAAATACCCTTATGAGGAAAAAGATGTAATACTATAAATAAAAGTGTAACATAAATATTAATACTAAAGCTCCAAATTTGAAAAATAGATGTACTTAAACCGGATAAAAAACCAAAATAACCATTTTTCATTAACTCTTGAGTAAATTGGGTGTCAAAAACAGAGTAAAATGTTAAATTATTTACATTATTAGGAAGACCAATAAGTTTACTGTATGATTTTGAATACAGAAAAGTTTGGTTTTGAAAACGGACGGGAATTTGAGATATTGAATCACAATCAGCTGGTGGGCTACTGTGGTAAACTATGCTAGTATGGGGGTCTTGAAAACCAAAAAAATATTTACCATGAATACAAAATTTTATAGTAACACACTTTGTACAGTGACTAGTATTCATTTCTAAATATGTAATAGCGTTTTGAGGTATATATTGACACGGAAAAACTTCAAGTATGTCGGCTCTGACCTGCGCTATTAAATCGGTACGATTTATTAAAACACCAGCAGCCTCCGCAGGATTTGCAAAAATTAAAGCACCTAAAACCTCAAAGGCTCTTTGCATAGATTGACAGGAGGATGACATTGCATACTCTGAATGTTTTACTTAAATTATCAGCAGTAACGTCAGCTAAGCTCTGTAAAACTAGCTGCTAATTG
>JASAMX010008076.1:0-20281 GCA_030248175.1 Microlaimidae sp. YZB2_3 | reverse complement strand
CTTTGTTGTGGTAAATACCATGTTGTCCAACTTCCCAATGGTTTCAGACCAGTGGGGTGGGTCTGAAAGGTCATGGTCTGAAAGGTCTCTAAATTCCTTTTCTTGTGAAATCCAGGCTCCTCCAATGTGTTCTAATGTAATTTTTAACTGGAAAACATGTTTTTACCACTAAAAACATTGGATAATACATTATTGGTGAACAGTGTATTTTCAGCTTTATCTACATTTTCAAAAATTAAGGGGGGCTCCGCCCCCCCCCCCCAAAATTTTTTTGTACTACAATCTGCTCTTTGACAACATTAAACCCTGGACATCTGATTGCATCATACTATTCCTCCATTTCAACTGCAACTACTTTAAAGATTCACTAATAATGCATCACCTCCTTGCCGCTGCTGTTGATCTCTTTGATAAACATTAAATTTTCTATTTTTGATGATCATTATATTAGAAGTTGTTTCATTTCCTAGTGAGCCATGTTTCACAAATAAAGCAAATATCAACAGCAGCGGCAAGGAGGTGGAGTAGTTCTATTAATTAAAAATATTTTTAAAGTAGTTGCAGTTGAAATGGAGGAATAGTATGATGCAATCAGGGATGTACCCCCCAGGGTTTAATGTTGGGGAGGGGGCGGATTGTAGTACAAAAAAATTTTGGGGGGGGCGGAGCCCCCCCTTAATTTTTGAAAATGTAGATAAAGCTGAAAATACACTGTTTTTGGCCCAATAATGTATTATCTAATGTTTTTAGTGGTAAAAACATGTTTTCTCAGTTAAAAATTACATTAGAACACATTGGAGGAGCCTGGATTTCACAAGAAAAGGAATTTAGAGACCTTTCAGACCATGACCTTTCAGACCCACCCCACTGGTCTGAAACCATTGGGAAGTTGGACAACATGGTATTTACCACAACAAAGGGCAATTAAAACCTTAAAAAAGCTTCCAAACAAATTGTTTTAAACACCTGATTGTTTTCCAGCTTACTTTTTAAAAAACTTGGCTAAAGTTATTACTGAACCTTTGGAATAATCTTTTAGATGTCTTTTGATTTTGGAGAATTACCACTTGATTGGAAAATAGCGTTATTAAACTTACTGTTTAAAAAGGGCACCAAAAGCCTAAAAGAAAATTATTGTCCAATTTCACTTACATCTTTTTCTTGTAAACTAATAGAACAGCTTGTCAAAGAAGAACTTCTTGTCTTTTTCCATATCATTTTGTCAAGGTTTCAACATGTTTTTAAGGCAAAAAGTTCTACAACAAAACATTGGTTGGAAACTTTCAATGAGTGGACGCGGGCACTAAAAAATAAACTTCTTATTGATGTTGTATACTTGGATTTTGCAAAGGCCTTTGACACTGTCACACATAGGTGAGAACGGTTGGGGAAGCTAGAAGGGTGGTTATCCAGGGTAAATCAAATTTTGAATTCGTGGAGGAGGGTCCCAGGGGAGTCTGGACCCCCCCTAGCTTTCTATGGGGGTTGACCCAAGGTGCAAATTTTTGAAATCTAGAGGGGGGTCTGGTGGGGTTTGGTGTCCAAAGCAAAACAGTTTTAAACCATAATAACTTTCATAATTGTTCTTTTCATAGGATAATACTACATTTTATTGAGATATTCTGGTATAAAAAGGGTGTAAAAGCATCAATATGTGATGAAAATTCACGTTTTTGGAAGAAAATTTAGTATAAAAAAAGTACCTAAAAATTTCTTGAGGGGGAGGGGGGTTTGATTTCAAATTCTAGGGGGGTCCCAAATTTTGATGCTGGGGGGGGGGACTCTACCCTGCCCCCCCCCCCTTTCTCACCTATGGTGTCACATCAAAATTGTTAAATAAGCTAGAAAAATATGGTGTTTCTGGTAAATTTTTAAAATTTGTAATTAATGACTCAGTATCCAAATTATTTCCTGTAAAAAGTTTAGTTCCTAAGGGTTTGGTTTTGGGTTCATTTTTGTTTTCTTATTTATAACAAGTAGGGTAACTGACTTAATTTCGGCCACCTTTTTTTATTTTTTTGAATAAGTTTTTTCTGGCTTTTTCAATCAAGCCAAAATTTGGCCTAAAAATCAAACAATAGCTATATTGTTATTCCAGGGCAAAATTTGAATATTTCTGTTACACTTAAAAATCAGTGAAGGTTTAAACTTTTTTTTAAGTGGCCGAAGTTAAGGCGCGTGCCATTTATTTCGGCCACCCACAAAAAACTGGCCATAACTATTGCTTAAATGAACAATAAAAATTTCTAAAGGTTGCAAATTTACTCTTAGGTATTGTTCTTGGTACATAACTTAATTTTTCCTGTTTGCGAACTTTAATAGTTATTAGCAAGACTTTAAATAATTATGTCAAAACCTTAAAAAACAAGTTTTAATTATTTGTATTTTTTGTTCAATTTTTATTTTTGGCTTAAAAAACGTCAAAACAAAGTCAAACGAGCAAAAAAAATTCATTATAAATACGGTAGTACAATGATATTTAAAAACAGCAAAAAACGGCAGGTTCTTTCACCTAAATTTTTAGTGGCCAAAATTAACGGAATCTTAAAATGCGCAGTTAGTTAAATGCATTGCAAAATGATTTTGAAGAAAATATCAAAACATAAAAATTAACAACTTTGAGCTTTAAATAGAAGATATTTTAAAGGTTATATTGTGCTTTGTTCTAAATTTGATGCAGTTTAAACACAAAGCAAAAATTAGGAAATCACAAAAAAATTACTTTTTGTATGAAAATGTTGATAATGTAGAATAACAAAAATAAAAATCTTTTGCAAAAACACTTTATTCAACATTAATCCAGTTACTTTTGTGCTAGTTTTTTTTTGTTTTAAAAATAAGCCAATTTTCTGACACCCTAAATTGGTGGCCGAAATTAAGGCGTGGCCGAAATTAAGTCAGTTACCCTAACTGTCGAAAAAACTGACTTAAATAAGCGCTCTTTTTAAGCCTTTAAAGTCATTTCAGATAGCTATGTTTGTTGATGTTTTGTTAGAATCGTAGTTTATATTCGCGGCGATTAAGTCGCAGATTTGATGTTGTTGATGAAAAAAAAAGAAAACAAAAGAAAAAAGAAAAATGAAATGATGAACCAGTAGAATTAAACTATGCATAGACTCAGACCTGTGCACTGCCCCCCCCCTGGGTTATAATGGGGGGGGGGGGCAACTCCAAAATGGGGGGCACGGGGGGGGGGGGGGGAACTTTTTTTTGAAACGGGGGGGGGCAATAAAACGGGGAGCAAGCAGGGGGAAAGAAAAAAAAGAGAAAAAAGGAGAAAAAAAGAGAAAAAGAAGAAGAAAAATGGAAAAAAGGACAAAAAAAAGCGGAAATAAGGTAAAAATAGGTCTAAAATGGCCCAAAATACATTGAAATAGGCTAAAAACTGCAAAAAATTCGCGATGATGGCGTCATCATAGGTCAAAACTGGCGTCATATTTTTAGGTTACTTTTTAATTTTTTGGCGGGGGGGGGGCAATAAAACGGGGGGCTGGGGGGCAAATCCTCCAATAAAACGGGGGGGGGCATTTTCAGACCGTGCACAGGTCTGTAGACTATGTTCAGTAAAATATTAATTCTGTTATCTGATCATTAAGAAAAATTAAAATTTTTTGTTAACAGCAAAAAATTGTGTACCCAAAATATAATTTTTTGCCTATATTTTACTCTTTATTATTAAAAATCGTGTTTCAATCATTTTTTAAAGTTTAGAAACGAGATCTTTAGGTCAAAATTTACTAAAAACATGTTTTTATTTAGTACTTGTACTGTGGAAATCTCCAATCGATTTTTGGTACACGTTTAGTACCTGTAGGTACAAGTACTAAACGTGTACCAAAAATCAGTTTGATAATTTCACCAAACAAACATAAATAAAAAACATGTTTCCAGGTCAATTCTTACTTTGCGATCTTAATTTTGGGCATTAAAAAGTGTTTAAACTACCTTTTAAGAAAATAAATGGTGTTTGATAGCCAAAAAACAACCTTTTTTTCAAGGTACATTTTATGCTGTTAAGAAAATTTTTTTAGTTATAAAACATTTTTATAACCTAAATAGAACACGTAGAGCTCATTTTTGCGGTTATTTTTTGAGATTTAAGCAATTGGTAAAAAGTTATGAGCAAATTTATACCCAAAAAATGGCCTTTTTCAGCAAGTGCAATTTATGATGTTAAGAAAAAAATTTGTAAACCAACAAACTAAATTAAAAACTATGTTTTAACAATGCTAAAAGTCTGAAGAACTCAAAAATTTTTTAAAAATAACAAATTCGAAAATCATGGTCCATGGACAAAAAAATTTGTTTGACTTTAAACGCTAAATAAAACTTAGTTTTTCACTGATTTATTAATCCTAAGCCTAAGCAAAACCTAAAAATTAAACAAAATTATAATATAATTGATTTTTTAAAGTGGTTTTTCAAAAATGTTTAATTTTTTCACAACTAAAATTTGGTGGGTATTTGAACGGTTACTACAAAAAATTGGTAGTTACCATGAAAAAAATTAAAATATATTTGTAACTGCTAGACACTTGGTAATACTATAAAAATAATATCAATTTGATTAGAGGCTAAATAAAAAAATTTTTCTTAATAACATAAATTGTTTTGTACATGCCAAAAAACGGCAATTTTTGGGTACAAATCGAATTTTGGTACACGTATGGAACTTGGACCCAATATTTTGGGTACACAATTTTTACTGTTAAGAAAAATTTTTTAATAACCGCTAAATTAAAATAAAAACTTTGTTTTAACATTGCTGGAAGTCTGGAGAATCTAAAAATTTACATAAAAATTATAAATTCGATAGTCACATGGACCACCGAAAATATGGATAACGAATTTGTTTTTGTTTAAAAAGCTAATTTATGCTCATTTTTAATCAGATTTATTCTTTCTAAGCCTAAACAAAGCCTAAAAATCAAGCTAAATTGTATTATGAGGCATTTTTTTAAATTATCCCATTTTTTGAATCTTAATTTTTTTCACGACTGAATTTTGATACATTTTTAAGCGGTTGCTGTACAAAATTTGTGAAGACCAGAAAAAAAGTAAAACTATTTTTAGAAATCACCAAACTCTCGGCAATCTTACAAATATTCATTCATATTGGCTAAAGCACTATTAAAAAAAAATTCTTAACAGCATAAAATGTACCTTGAAAAAAGGTCATTTTTGGCAAAAAAACCATTTATTTTTTTAAAGGGTAGTTTAATCACTTTTTAATGCCCAAAATTAAGATCGCAACATCAAAATTGACCTAGAAACATGTTTTTTATTTATGTTTGTTTGGTGGAATTCTCAAACTGATTTTTGGTACACGTTTAGTACTTGTACCCCTGCAGCCCACCCGTGGTCATCCTTTTAAATTGACCATCGAAGAAAGCCGAATTAATGCAAGGAAATTTTCTTTTGCTAAAAAGGTGGTCTCACCTTGGAACAACCTACTCCCATCTCAAGTAACTGTCGATTCTTTGGATGCATTCAAGAAAAGTTTTAAAACTGACTTAAATAAGAGCTCTTTTTGAGCCTTTAAAGTCATATCAGATAGCTATGTTCATTGATTTCTTGTAAGAATTGTATTTCATATTGGCGACAATTAAGTCGCAAAATTGATGTTGTTGATGAAAAAAAAGAAAATAGAAAAAGAGAAAAAAAGAAAAGAAATAATGAAATGATGAAAATAGTAGAATTAAACTATGCATAGACTATGCTTAGTATTATTAAAATTACATAATTAATCGATTTACAATCTGAATTAAAATGACTGGGGTTTTTTCTCGTTCATACGTGCGTTAAATTTTTTTTTGTCGACCAAACTGAACCACGGACAAAAGATCCCCAGCGTTTGAAGGGTATTTTAGAAACCCATAAATAACTGCTTATTTTATTGGTTATTTGAGTTAAAACATAATTTATTACATGGATTTATAGTAGTTTATTGAAAATAAATACTTTGAACATGATAATGTGTTTTCAAACAGGAAAAAAAGCATAGTCAAATATTCGATCGTGCAAACTAAAAACCCGGAAGATTTTATTTTTACTAATATCGTAAACCAATATTTTATAATTGTTAAATGTTTTGTAGAATGCTATTAGTATTAAAATAATGGTATTTCTCGAGATATTAACGTTTTTTGACGGTCCAGCGGTATGGGTTTTACCCCATCGATTTCCGTCTGTCCGCCCAGTCGGTGTGGGTATTACCCCACGCATTAAAGCTGTTTAGCTTAGCTGACTAAAAAAGTCGTTTCCGCTTAGTTTAACCGTGTTGAAAAAATGATTTTTCAGCGCGCTGAAGAATTAGCGCGCTGTAAATTAGAAACTGCCGGATTAATCGGCAGATTCTGATTTTTAGCGCGCTAGTGGTAATTTTCAGGGCTCCACGTAATAATACCAGCGTAAAATTTCCTTCAACATTTGACTTTCTTACAAATAACGTTCAGGTAAAAATACCATCGGGTAATTTGACAATCTGACTGATATACCTTCGGGCTTATTTTTCCTGAACGTAAGCAAAGCCTAAAAATCAAGCTGAATTGATCGATGGTCAATTGGTCAAAATGTGAAATTACCCCATGGTAATTTTACCAGAATGTCATTTGTCGAAAGTTTTTTTACCGAAGGTATTTTTACGCAAGAATAATTACTGGGAACGAATTTTCAGCGCGCTGAAAAATATGAAACTCTATCATGATAAAGTTTAAGCTTAATTTTTCGGTTTTGCTTAGGCTTAGAAAAAACAAAAAAGGCGTTTAAAACTGTTTAGCTGACTAAAAAAAGCGTTTCCGCTTAGTTTAACCGTGTTTAAAAAAGTTTTTCAGCGCGCTGGAATTAGAAACTGCCGATTAATCATAATCATAATTCAAGATAGCCCATGATTAAACCAAGGACTACCATGACAAGGAATGTAATTGTCTGGGTTCCCTAAAATTTCGTCTTTTTCGTTACATCTTTCAACATTTCTTCTTCTACATCTTGTCTTCGCAAAAATCGTCTTTTAAACATTTCGTCTTCGGAAAACTCGTCTTTTGGGGGGGGGGGTGGTGGGGGGGGGGGGGGGTTGTTGTGTGGGGTTTTGTGTTGTTTTGGGTGTTGTTTAGTTTTTTTGTTTTTTTTTTGTTTTGTTTTTTTTTTTTTTTTTTTTGGTTGGGGTTTTTTTTTTTTTTTTGTTTTTGTTTGTGGTGTTTTTGGGGTGTGGTGTTGGTTGTTGTTGGTTTTTTTTGTGTTTTGGTTGGTTGTGTGGTTGTGGCCGTTGTTTGCCTGTCGGGGGGGGGCTGTGTTGTGTTCGCCCCCGTTTGGCGCCCCGGCCCCGGCCCCGCACCCGCCTTGCCCTTCGGCTTTTTTTCCCCTCCCGTGCTTTTTCCCCTCCCTTTTCCTCCTTTTTGCTTTTTTCTTTTTGCGATTTTGTAAACGTACTTTTCAAAAGACTAGTTTTCCGTGTTTTGCGACTAAAACAATGGATTGAAACCCCTTTTTTAAGCATAAACAAAAACCTAAAATCAAGCAAAATTTTACCATAATAAACTTTTATTAACGGGTTTGTTTCTGAAAACTATGCGAACCTAAGCCTAAAAAATCTGAAAATCAAGAAAAAATTTAATTGTTTGGGCAAGAACTTGCCAGTTAGAAAATGCGTTTACAAAATCGCATCCAAAAAACAAGTTTTTCGAAGACGAGATGTTTAAAAAATAAGCTTAACAAAGACGAGATGCTGAAAAACGTAGTGTAGAAGACGAGGACTGTGGGTCTGTGGACGGGTTCCCTTAATTTTTGTTGTTTTTTTTCATTTATCTTTTAACATCTCGTCTTCAGAAAACTGGTCTCTTGGGTGACAGTTTGCAAGCGTACTTTTTTAAATCAAAAAAAGTTCCGGTTTTTGGCTTGGTTGCAATATTAAAAATTTCGTCCTTGTTCTTCATAAAACAAGATTTCTGGAATTTTTGTCGTGTAAGGAAATATTTCCACATTTCTTGTTCAAAGTCTTGTCTTCGGGAACCTCGTCTTTTAAACATCTCGAAACACTCGTCTTGTGGGCTAGATTTTATGAAGAAACTTTTTAAAAGACGGATTTTAAGAATTTTGTTACTCAAGCTGAGTCGAGGTTAAACTGAAATTAGCTGGCAAAAACTTGGCAAAACAAATAGGTCCGGCAATATTTTAGTTTCAGTCTTTTCCAAGAAAACAACAAATGACACAAAATCTTAAGTCTTATTACCAAACTAAAACTGTGATTATTTTCCTGATTTTGACGCAAATTTTGTATATAAACGTTACTACTTTCAAATATAATGCGCGAAAGCTCCGGTCTTTTAAGTGGACGAGAGATTTGCAGCTCGGTTTCTTAAATGAGTAATTTTAAAGAAATTTAAGCTTGAACTATGTTTTAAGTTATTCTATCCGCATTTTATGGTTTTTAGGTTGTTTTTTTTTTGGATTTTTTTACTTTTTTTGTCTTTCTTATTATTTTTTAGCATAAGCAATGGTTGGAATTATGGTTTTTTGGTGTTTTTTAAGTTGTTTAATGTTTTTAAGTGCCTTTATAAATAAGCCAGTTTTGTACGTATTTTACCTTATTGTGCGGTATTGTTTTAGCGCTTGAAGACTGCAAATACGCTTTTGAACTTTCTTGCCATTGTTCCTTAGGGTTTTATTTTGTCATTTGGACTTTTAATGAGTCCGCAATGATTCTACTGGTATAGATAGCATGATTTTAGCAGAACTATCTAGTTTTGGGGTTGTTACAATATAGGTTTCGGATTCAGTTATCAAGTGTGAATTACATTTTTTTATTTCGTTTAGAATGTATATATAATTTCAGTGCAGATTTAACTAGCTTATGTATATTACCTGTTTTTAACAAAATAAATATAAATAAATAAATAATAAAAACATGTTTGTGTTGGTTTGACCTATTTTGCTGTAGTAACGGTAAATTCAGCAGCGTAAATTGAAAGAAGGAGGTGAAATTTACCACTGGAAATGAGAACTACGTCATGACTTATTTATTCACATCTGTAGGTGTGTAAATTGTTTTTATAAACAATAGAAAAGTTTTATTCGAAAAATTAATCTGAGTACTATTGATTTTGTTTAACAGTTAACCCAGGCTTAGTTTTTCTAGGTCGTTGAAATGCGAGCCAAGGTTTAATTTGCTTATAGTTATCATCTTTTTGGTCGAAAAATATACCCTGAGTGAAATCGAACCTATTTTTTAGTATTTTTCTAAAGCAAGTGAGTCCTATTTTTTAGGCCGCACGTTATATTCGTTGGTTGTTAGAAATAAATAAATAAAAACTAGCCTTGAAAAATGCTCTAAAAATAGAGCAGGAAAAAAGGGCGATTTTTCCCCGGGCGTATGTTTAGACAAAAAAGATGTGGACTAGGCTGAGATGGACATTATGTGGACTATAGGAAATTTGCATTTGGTTTGGCCAGCTGCTCACCAAATAAAAATTTCTACCATATGATAATGAATTGGTTATTGATTGATTTAATCACACAGCATTTTTGCATGTTTTTTAGTTTGATGAAATGTCAATTTTAAAAATCATACTCACAGCAATCTTTGACAAGCGCGAAATCGCCACTTTTTCAATTAGAAGGCTATATTTGTATGTGTAAGAAACAACTATAAATTTGAAAAAAGTGGCGATTTCGCGCTTGTCAAAGATTGCTGTAAGTATAATTTTTTCAATTGACATTTCATCAAACTAAAAAAAATGCAACAGTGCTGTGTGATTAGATCAATGTATAAACAAATCATTATTATATGATAGAAATTTTTATTTAGTGAGCAGCTCTCCAAACCAAATGCGAATTTTCTATAGTCCACATAATGTCCATCTCAGACTAGTCCACATCTTTTCTGTCTAAACATACGCCCGGGGAAAAATCGCCCCTTTTTCCTGCTCTATTTTTAGAGCATTTTTCAAGGCTAGTCTACTATTTTTTTTGAATTAAATTAAAAAATAACCTAATAAACTATAGTTTTAGCTGCGCAATGACATATGTTTATAATCATTCCGTTGCCAAGATATACTTTTTTAAATAAAAAATAATAACAAGAAGAAGATGAATTTAAATTACAAAATTTATCCACGTTGTTTAATCATAGTTAGTGCGGTGCAGTTGCGCTCCAGACAAAGTTTACCTACGTTCTCTAAATTTAGTTGGCGCGACGCCGTGCGCCAAATAATAAGAAGATGATGAACATGAATTACAAAATTTACTCTAAGTATAGTTGGGGCGGTGCCGTGGGTTAAATTGCAGTATGGCACCCCGCACCATCGATGATTACCGGCGCGTGGCGCTCCCGCGCCACCGACGCTTATTATTATTTTTTAATAAATAAAACTTTGAATTAATTTTGTAATCAGTAATGCAAGAATTAAAAAAAGTACTCTGTTGTTTTCGCCGTTTTCCGCGCGGTTGAAGCAGATGGCGCTGGGAACTGGTTCCGTTTCTGCCACCAATTAAAAGCGGTCTGTTTTTTTTGGTGCGGTTTCTATGAGGGGATGTTGGTTGTCTGCTCTGTACAATCCTTATTGTTGCCAAAATGCTGTTATTGTGCGGTTGGGAATTTTTTATTTGTGTATTTTTCAAATTTTTTATTTTGATCAATAAATCGATAACAAGGACCTAAATGAAAAAAGTGCTTCCTAAGAAAGTTGCGTAATTCCATCTTTTTTCTAATGAGCCCATGTTTATTTTTGATCAATCAGTAACGAATGAGAAATATCGATTTTAAAGATGGAGCGTTGAAATAATAATAATAATAATAAGAAGAAGAAGAAGAAGAAGAAGGTTCTGAATTTCAAAATTTACCCACGTTCTCTAATAATGGTTGGCGCGACGCCACGGGGCCAAATCGCCCCGTGGCGCTCCCGCGCCACCCATGATAAATAAAAAAACTAGCTGTTGTGCGGTTTTTTAAGCTTCGAATTCATGGTTTATTGTTTTATTTTTATATTTCTTCGACGGTTTCTCCTGAGAAAATGGCAAAAAAACCCCAGCTGAAAGAAGATGAATGGGCTTTCGTACCTATTGGTGATCCTTTTCCAGAAAATCCAGTCAGGGGTTATCAATCAACAAATGCCTATGTGGCTCTGTGGTACGATAGCTTTTTTTAATATTCGTGTTTATATTCATATGCTAAACTATCTTTAAATCCGCCTTAAATCGGAAAAAAAGACGATTTCTCGGTTGGTGTATGTTTTACCAAAAACATAGACTAGTCGGTTGGAATGACCATTTAAAAATTAATTTTCACATTAATTTAAGCGCAAAATCCCATTTTTTAATTATTAGATGAAAATCATATTGTTTATGTGTGATAAGAAACTATCATAATCGTAAATAAGGGGTGTTTCCGCGTTTGTCAAAAAAAAAACCATGTAAGGATAAATTAATAAATATTTAATCCATGTTTTTATCTTGATATAAAGGTACAAGCACGGCAAGCCGACATGCGGACGGGCATGGAATAATGGCGGAGTCGTTGAGTGCAGCTTTCCTTTTAACAAGGCCGAACTGACTGGGAAAAGAGATTTGGGCGGAAATATTCAGGTAAGAAATAATTTTGAAAGACAAATTTTAAACTGAAACTACTCAAGTTTTTGAGCATAACATTGTAAAGATAAAATTAAATCTAGGTTAAATTTATGAAATTGTGATATAGAAGCACCAATAATGAAAGACTATGAATTTGCTTACTGAAAAAATAGCGAGATGTTAGGTGACAGCCAACTAAAACACCGCCAATTATAATTGCCCATTTATAAACCACACATAAATACATAATACATTGCACCCGTACGACCGCGATAAAACCTTATGTTTCAGCTTCATTTATGCTGTTTTGTAAAAATATGTTCTAATGTCTATCTTTTAGTTTGCTAGGAGACATTATATTTAAAATCTCTGTAGCTAAAAGCTCAAAAATGTTTTCATTCAACTACATTAACTTTAATTGTCCACAAATGTTTCCCATGTGTGTGTACGTCAAACGAGCATATTCATAGTCCAAAACACTCTAGTTCTAATAGGCAAAGAGTTCTGATGGATCAATAATTTTATTTTCAGTCAATTTTTTTCGAAAGTTGTTTTTTTAATGTAATCTAACATTAGATTTTAAATCTTTACAATCAAAAACCCCAGAATGCATGTTTTTATTTATTTTCAGGAAATTGTCTGTAAAATATTCTGGAAACTAATGTTTCAATTTAAAATTTAGCTTTTTATCAACTAGTATTTCTTGATAGTAATTTTAAGCCATTAAAAAATCGGATATTCAAAGGTTCTTTTGGTTAAAATTATCAAGGTCCAGCATTTTTTCACGTTTTTTTAAGCAACGACTAATATCTGTTTTTTAACCAACTTAGAGACAAAAGGTTTTTTAACTTCCTAAATCTACAAAGTCCCACACAAAAACCTCAGGAGCTAGCCTTATAAATAAGGTTTGAAAAATATTTAGTGCACAAAAATCTTTAAAAATATGGCATTACTGTTTTACTATTCGAAAAATTAGCCCAAGAGAAATATTACTAGTGTGACGTGACGACCAGTAGAAACGAAAATAACCAGGCGCTGAAAAATTTAGACAGCCAAATTTATTGAAAGATTTGGCCAATAAAGTAATTGAACCCGTAACCTCCAAAGTCGACACTGGCGTGCTATCCATTACACCATAGGCCGGTTAAAGAAAGGGAAAGATTTATTAACGCCTTTTTATTAACGCTTGTACTTTGAGTTTTCACGGAAGGGACACATACGCCGTATGTGTCACACTAGCTTGCAAGCAAATCATTCATTGGGCTTAAAAATGGAACGATACAGTTACGAAAATTTCACCAATTTTCCTCAAAACATGTACTCGGGGGTTTTCGAAAGTATTGATGACGAATCCGACCTCCGTTTTTCAATTCGACTACCCGGGGGGCACTAAGGGGGTTGCGACCACTCCCCATTAGGGGTATACTGACTATATACCGGTTTTATCTCGAAACCACCTCAAAACCCGTACTCGGGGTTAAATTTAGTATTGAATAATGAACACTTTTTAATTAAAAAAACATTTTTTTGACGTTAAAATATTATCTGGGGGGACTTGAACCTAGAGCTTAGGGATTCGTAGCCTGACGCTCTAACCACTCGGCTACTGTTCCGTCCGAATTTTTTGTAAAAGGTTTTAACCAAACGTTTCAAAATATAGTTTCTTGACATCAAATCAAAAAATATAAAATGATAGTTTAGTCATTTGATAAGAATTGGTTTGTTCTCAACTTTTAACACAGCAGTGTTAAAAGTTGAGAACAAATAATTCCAAGCCAGTTTTTAAGCTTTTAACGAAATCTTTACTATCACTTCTTTTTATTTTTTATTTCAACAATTTTAGCAATAAAACGAGATTAAAAAACTTCAATAGTAGGGATTTCGCTCAAACTTTTGTGGGCATGTAAATTTGGTGTATCTAATTTGAGTTGAATTTTTATTACGTAATATTAACTCTGGTTGTGTTAAATTATGAAAAACTTTTTTAAAATGACTTTTTTCAACGAAGCATATATCGGCGTGAAATAGTCCATCAAAAATGTTAAGGATACTGAACTGACCGGAAAAAAATACCTTTTCTCCCAATATATAGCTTGCTTCTGTCCGTCACGTATGGTACGAGTTATACACAAAAACCGACAAGGTATCCTAACTATATCGTTTTACCTTAAAGGTGCAGTATACTAAATCATGGTGTATTTTTTATTGCTGTTTAATTAATACTAATAGATGTATCACGTCACACTGAGAAAAAATTGTACTGCACTAAAAATAAATTCTCAACGGTTAACAAGTTATTAAAAAGAATACCGCTTGGTTATTTCCATTGTGTTTTTTATACACCATTTTTCAAACTAAAACATTGCTACTAAACAGATAGTAACAAAACTTCATAGAATTCATGCTAAGGTATCAAAAAGTTAAATTCTAAATTTGGTTTAGTAACGAAAAGTATTAGATGAATAATGCCATTTTAAAAATATCATATTCCAAAAATAATGTTTGGTGTTTGGTTTCTGGTGTGTTTAAGAAGATTTTTATAATTGAAAAATGTAAAACTTAAAGTGAAATGTCTATGTTATAGGCAATTCACTTTTTTTAAAAAATAAAATTTTGAATAGCTAATAAATACTGCCATAATGACAGGAAACAAAAACACACCAAAAAAACACCAACTATAAATCACAAATTAAATTTTTTTTTAAAATGACAGTACTCATTAAATACTCTTTTGAATTGAATGAAATTTAAAATTTAAAGTTTTTGGTACACAAGCATGATTTCTATTAAGTTTTATTAATATCCGTCCAATAAAAAAATTTTCTTTTAAAAAATGGTGTATAAAAAACAACATTGGAAATAACCAAGTAGTATTCTTGTTAAAAACTCAACCGTTGGGAATTAATTTTTGGTGTAATACAATTTTTTTCTCAGTGTGACCTAATACATCGATTAGTATTAATTCAAACGCAAAATAAAATACACATGAATTAGTATACTGCACCTTTAAAAACAATATAGCAAATTTTAAGATATTAACCTACAAAGGAGAATTCAAGGATAACAATTTTCATTACGTATGGATACCTTACAACAAACGATTCCAAGAACAATACCAACTAGTCAGATGTGGACAAATTGTTCCTTGCTGCATGCAAAATGCAAAAGGAGATTTTTTGTTGGGAGAAATAGACATGCAAACAGAAACAGCCCGGTTAGACTATAAATTTTTAAAATTCTCAGGAGAAAATAGAAAAAATCATTATAATATAATGATTTTGATTATATTGTTCTATATTATGGAACAATATAATTTTGTATTAAATTTTATTAACAAAATTTTAACAAAAATTATAGTTTTTGAACTATTTGTGATTACCAAAACTTATTATTCAAATGCATTTTGCGTTACACGAGTGCTTATTATTGATATATTAAAAATTTTTTAATAAGCTACAGTGTTTGTTTTTTTAAGTGAGGTGGGTGATAAAAACGTCTTTAAATGCAGGTGAGATTCCATTGTCCAAAAATGTCTTTTAAAAAAGTTTTAAAAAAATTTGCTAAAAATTGAAAATTTAAGAATGTCATTTTAGTTGTATTGATTTAAAAAATTGAATTTCAAATATGAAAACATTGTAGTTGTATTGATTTAGATGCAGCTATGACGGAAAAGCAGAAACAGTAGTGGGACCAAAAGTTCAAGAAATGTTAATAATTGTTCGTGACACTATTCCTCCACAAGATTACATTCCGCTATCGGCCGATTCTCCCAACATATGGACTGATGTCAGAGCAGGAGATGAGGTATTTTTTATGTTTTGTAATATTTATATTAATATTTTTATTACATATTTTTGCTAAAACTTTAAACTTCAAAAGGTTAGCAAAAAATTTTAAATGCCATTTTAAAAAAAAGCTGGAAAAAAATCATGTTTTTTGTAGTTACAATAATAATCATAACATTGAATTTCCTTGAATCGTTTGAAAAGTTTGTTCTTAGTCATATCATACATACTGCACTGGCCCGTATAAGCGAAATTTTTGGTATTAGTAGTAAGTTATGAACAGCAATTCCCATTATGGAAAAATTGGGACGTCTACTCAAACTCAATCCGAGATCAATAAAACTTTAATTTTAAAATTGCCATTTGAGATCAATAACGGTTTTTACCCACTGACAGTAAAGTTTTTACCCACTTACGTTAAATGAGGAACAAGGAACAGGATTTTTATTCTGCATTCACAAAGTACCCACTACGTTAAAAATGCCGAGAGAAACAAAGGATGATCAAATTGCCAGACTGAAAGTAGAGAATGCGGCTCTACAGCAGAAGTTGGCAGACTTGATGGAGGATGGATGGAGGAGACCAGGATGGAGGAGAAACAAGCTCATGGTGTCGATACCGAGTTGGTGGCTGCTGTTTGCGAAAGAGTTTTCCAACGTCTGATCCCAATGATGGACAGTTATTTTAAGCTCATGGAGGTTTGGAAAGAACACGAGATAATGCTGTTTGTTTCTGGCCTTCCAGAGAGATTCCTATGAAAAGGAAAAAGAAAATGTGGCCAAGTTATTAAAGATTCTGGATAGTGGTGATTCGGGTGAGGTGATTTAGCCATTTGAATTTTTTCGTATGGGAAAAGCTGGTGACCGGACCAGACTTCTGAAAATAAGAGTTATTAATAAGTATATCAGTAATAAGGCTGTCCGTTCAGGGAGACGACTGAGAGGGGTCACTAAATTTGATAAAGTTTACGTGAGGCCGTCACTGAATGAGGAACAGCGAGTCTGTCTAAAAAGATTTACTTGGCAAATTTTGGAAGCTTATAGAGTAGAACAAAAAGGTTTCTTCGGTATTCTACTAATGGTGAAATGCTCCCCTAAAGGTTTCAAAATAGGATATTATGCGACCTGATCGCCATAAATTAAAACATATACCAAGCATAAATATTTTGTGTATGAATGCAAGAAGCCTTGCTAACTCCCAAGATGAGCTTGATGTTCTGATTTCAGCAGAAAGTCTTATTATAGTGCTGTTGATATCTGCTTTATTTGTGAAACGTGGCTCACTGAAAGAACTTCAAACGCAATAATTATCAAAAACAGAGAATTTAATGTTTATGGAAAGGATCTACAGCAGCGGGAAGAAAGTGATGTAGTTCTATTAATTAAAATTTTTTTTAGAGTAGTTGAAGTTAAAATTGAGAAAAAGTAAGATGCAATAGAACTAGTAGCGGTTGACATTTTTCTACAAAAGTCATTCAAGCTGAGATTCATTGGTATTTATAGAGAACCTAGTACTAGCAAAAAAAAGACAACTTAATATTTGCTCTAATTAGGAATATAACAGAAAACTTTGTAGGAACCATTGTTTTAACTGGAGATTTCAATCTGTCAGAGGTAAATTGGTCTTCAGTTAAAATAATTTCAAACACACAAAATAAAAATAACTGTTTTAAGTTTCAAAATAAAAATAACTGTTTTAAGTTTTTTATTGCGCTAGGTATGTATCAGCTTGTTTCACAACCAACTCGTGAGAATAATTATTTGGATTTTTGTTCACAAACGATAGAGAAATTTTGAATAATGTCACTGTTGCGCCCAGTTTTTCATAATCAGACCATAACACTATTTAGTTGAAATTAATCTTAAAATATTTGACAATCCTAAGAACAAGATTAAAAATTACATACCTGATTTTTTAAAAGAAGATTATGATATGCTAAGTTTGTACTTCTCTACAACCAACTGGAAGATTTTATTTGAGGAATGTGACACAGTATAGGCACCTTGCACTGGAACTCGGTTTATACATGAAGTATGCAATATACATAAGCGTCACCATAATGGATAATTATCGTATCTCCTACTTATCATTCGTAGTATGCAGATCAAGCGATCGAAAGCGCGCGAAATTTCGATCAATGATCTGCATACTACGAAAAATAAGTAGGAGATACGGTAATTATCCATTATGGTGACGCTTATGTGTATTACATACTTCATGTATAAACCGAGTTCCAGTGCAAGGTGCCTATAAAATGCTTGGCAAAAATTCAAATATATGTTGTTAGGAATTAATTGACATGTCCCTCGAAAAAAATTATTTACAAATAAGAAAAAATATACAATATCCAATACATATAAGAAAACTACAAAATCAAAACAAAAAACGTTGACATAAGCATAGGTTGACAGCCTCTTGGATTTTGGGGGGTAAACTACAAAATCAAAAGAAACAACTTTGGCATAATCGTAATATTGATGAAAAATCCAGATCAGAGTACAAAAAAATTTGCAAAGTATACAAAAATAAAGTTAGAGATTTTAACACTAATAAAGAGACAAAAATTCTAAATTCAGGGGGTTTAAACAATTTTTATAAATTTGTTAATAGTAAAATAAAAACAAAACAAACTATCCCACCAATTAAAAGGGAAGATGGCACTTTTGTAACAAAAGAATGTGAAAAAGTTGAACTGTTTGGAATTTACTTTGCTTCCGTTTTTACTGATGATGATGACACCTTACCAAAATTTAATCTACCAAATATAGGGAAGTTGACAACATAATATTTACCACAAAAAATAATTAAAGCCCTTAAAAAGCTCCCAAACAAATTGTCAAGAACACTTGACTGTTTTCCAGCTTAATTTTTAAAACGCTTGGCCAAGGTTATTGATGAACCTTTGGCAATAATCTTTCAGATGTCTTTTGATTTCGGAGAATTACCACTTGATTGAAAAATAGCTTTATTAAACTTACTGTATAAAAAAGGCACCAAAAGCCTAAAAGAAAATTATCATCCAATTTCACTTACATTTTTTTTCTTGTAAACTAATGGAGCGGCTTGTTAAAGAAGAACTTCTTGTCTTTCTCCATATCATTTTGTCAACGTTTCAACATGGTTTTAAAGCAAAAAGTTCCACAATAATACAGCTGTTGGAAACATTTAATGAGTGGATGCAGGCCCTAAAAGATAAACTTCTAATCGATGTCATATATTTGGATTTTGTCAAGGGCTTCTACACCGTGTCACATAAAAAATTGTTATATAAGCGGGAAAAATAAGGTGTTTCTAATAAATTTTTAAAATGGATAAAAGAATTTTTAGTTGGGCGGGTTATTAAAGTTGTAATTAATGACTAAGTATCCAAATCATTTCCTGTAAAAGGTTCAGTTTTTCAGGGTTCTGTTTGGGGCTCATTTCTATTTATTATATATATTAATGATATTGTTGATTGTGTTAAGTATTCACAAATTAGGTTCTTTGCAGATGATATAAAGTTGTTTGCAAAATCTTCATCTAAAGACTACCACATTCAAACCTTAAGACTTCAAGAAGATTTAGATAGAGTATACAGCTGGTCAAAAGACTGACAATTGCAATTATCAGATCATAAATGTGAAAATCTTCATACCTAATTAAAATCATAGCATAGAGTTAATTTGTAAATATACGCTTGGTCATAATGTACTTGCAACTACAGAATTGGTGCCTGACCTAGGTGTTTATAAATCTCATAATATGAAATTCTCTAAACACTGAGATCACAAAAAAGCAATGAGAGTGAAATCACTAACTTTTAGAACATTCAATTCAAATACTATAAATAATCTTTTCAGATCGTATAAATCCTATGTTAGACCAATTCTGGAGTACGCGAATGCAGTGTGGAACCCTTATTTACTAAAAGATATAAACATTTTGGAAAAAGTGCAACAAAATTTCACAAGGAGGTTGTTTTATAAATGCAAATTGTTACCTGTTGGTTATAAACAAAGACTGGATTACCTAGGTTTAGAAAGATAAAAGGACCAAAGAGACAAAACTGATTTATATGAGTGCTTTAAAATTGTACATAGCTTAAACAATTTGCAAGCCAATGATTTTTTAAGTTTAACCTGCAGCTTACCCGTAGTTATCCCTTTAAATTGGCTGTTGAAAAAAGTCGAATTAATGCAAGGAAATCTTCTTTTGCAAACAGGGTGGTTACACCTTGAAACAATCTACTCCCGTCTCAAGTAACTGTCGATTTTTTGGATGCATTCAAGAAAAGTTTTTAAACCGACTTAAATAAGTGTTCTTTTTGAGCCTTTAAAGTCATTTCGAATAGCTATGTTGATATGTTGTTAGAATTATAGTTTATGTTGGCGGCGATTAAGTCGCAATTTGATGTTGTTGAGAAAAAAAAGAAAAGAAAAAAAAGAAAAAAAATGGAATGAACAGTAGAATTAAACTATGCATATACTATGCATTGTAAAATATTAGTTCTGTTATCTGATCATTAAAAAAAATAAAAATCACATAATAAATATAACTTATACATTTTTCTTGAAAAAGATTGTAAAAATTGTAATATGTTAAATTCTAGGTACGCCCATTCCCCGTGGTAGCTTTAGGAAGACCTTTGAAGATGGATAATCAAACTACAGTAGAAAATTGGGTGGCATTATGGTAAGTTTTTACATAATATTGTTTTTGTTTAATTTTTTGTTTCAAAAATAACCGGGCAATCACTGTATGAGTTTTTTTATACAATAACAAATAAAAACAAATCACAAAAAAGTGTGATTGAAGTCTAAAAGGTTCCTTTGAACTGTTAATTAACTTAATTTTTTGATTGAAAAACCACGAAAAACTATTGAACCTGCTATTATTGAACTAAATACTTGTACTGCAAGTGGTTAACTATAATGAACGCTTTTGCAGTTCTTTTT
>JASAMX010008073.1:0-11336 GCA_030248175.1 Microlaimidae sp. YZB2_3 | reverse complement strand
GTTCAGTTACGTATTGCTAAAGGCTAAGTTGAAGAAAAAAGATGGTAATCAAAAGCTGAATAACAAAAAAATTGCATGACAATAGTTGGCTCGCATTGATTGGTCGTTCCGTATAATATTTAGTTCAGTAATAGTACGTTCAGTAGTTTTTGCGTGGTTCCCTACAAAAAAATTAAGGTGATTCAACAGTTGCAAACGCACTTTCTACTATATATCTCTTACGTAACTTTGGTCGATTAAAAAATAATCCCAATTCTATTTTCTGATTTAAATGAAGAAAAGTATACCTCAATCGTAACAATAAATGAGTCTGATAAACGCATGTATTTTTACTTTTACTCATAATATCCTGTATATTTTTGATACAAAACTTTTGGTCCTCGATTTAAGGTTTTTGTTAAATACGAACATGTTTTTTGTATAGTTTTATAATAAAACAATGTATTATTATTTTTATACAGTTTATTTGTTTAAAAAAACTGGATTTTGTTTTGTTTATTTTCAACCTAAAATCACCTTTAAACAAATATTGTTTCCTTGAAAGTTTTACTAAGAAATTTATTAAATCAAAGAATATAAAAAATACACCCACCTGTAAGGCATTAAAGATGAGCTGGTGTTCAAATTTTTTAACCCCGAGGATTTGCTGAAACATGTCGTAAAGCTGGTCTTTGCCCAGGATCAGATCCGCGTTCGACTGCTGTCCTGCCCTCTGGCGGCCGCGACCGCGACCGCCCGTGCTTGAAACCTAGAAAATAAAAAACTTTAAAAAATTGCATGAATAGATTTAGGGTCGATAGAGTCTTAGGAACTTGGAAATAAGAAATAGGAAATTTGGAGCCCTAAATTGGGTAAAAGTAAAAATAAAGTAAAAAAATAAAAATCGCTAAAATGTGTTCCTAAGCCTAAGCGAAGCCTAAATATAACCCTAAACCATTTTTTTCTTAAAGGCTCCAAGTTCCCATTGCTCGTGGCTCCAGGTTCCCAAAAATTTCCGATCACGATCCGAGCACTAACTGCGCAACCAAATCTTACATACAACAATATTAAGAAATATTAACATTATCATAATGTAGCTTGTCTTAGTCGAGGCCTCGATCCAAGAACTTTTTAGTACGCAAGACGTGCGTTCTGCCACTGGGCCACAAAAACGAATTACGACTCACACGAATTACGTCTATTTATATAAAAATTCCTTAAAGATCTCATGTACTTCTATTTACTTGCCTATTTATTGTGCACATTGTAAAAAAGTAATAATTAATATCATATAATTAAATTCCAAATTGGCAAGTTTTTTTATATTTCTATATTATATGTTAAAATAAATAATGAAAAGTCATAGAATAGTTTTTGTTAGATTACCATTTATTTTTTTAAGGGAAGTGGAAACGATACTCAAAGTTGCATTTAAATATTATCATATAAAAATAAACGGGATGAGTACACAGGTGATAAAAAAATTCTTTATTACTAACAATTAAAAAAGACGAAACAAAGGTCATTAATAGGAAATGAATCCATCTGTTTATTAAACATTTTCCGTAATAGCCCTAAAACGTTTATTAGTATTGATGCTTTTAATTAGAACAGCGAATGCGATATTTTATAAATGTTACGAAAACAAGGTTTTTCAAAAAAAAATTTTTATAAATTTCTTTTTTTGTAAACATAAAAACCCTGGATCACCTTCCTTATATTTTGCGCCAATAAAACATCATAAAATCGGTTTTTTTGAAACAAAAAAGAATTTTTGATGGTGATTTTTTGCTAAATTAGCTCATAATTAACATTATAATTTTTAAGATTAACAATGAAATTGATTTTAACGAAAAAATCCAAGTTCTTATAAACAAATGATGTTTTTGCCACTTTTATCAAACACACCCAACCCCAAATGATATCGCTGAAATTTTAAAACTAACAAATACAACAGTTATAGCATATGTTTTTGTACTGCATATATTTTTGTACTATTTTTTTATAGCATATATTTTTGTACTAGAGAAGCGAAAACTGCATGTGATGTTCGAGTCAGGGAAAAGGGAAATACGTCATATATAGATTTTGTCGATCCTACTGAGACCTCAAGGTACTACGGTCCTATCTCTCATGATGATGCAGAAAAGTATACCTTGTTTTCGCCTCTGTAGATGGTGTCGAATTTCGTCATCCAACTGTTGAGCACTGTTTCCTTGGACAGCCCCTGCAATCTCGGGGGGAAGAAGCGGATTGCCGCTTCTCCACATTGCACCGGAACACCTTCGCGAAAATCGTGGGCCGAAAACCCACCCGCCAGGACTAAATTGTGAAATAAGAATAACCACCGTGGTCAGAATCAGTTGTTCTAATCTGGAAGGGAATGTCCTGCTCATCAAAGGACACAGTGCACATAAAGGGACGCCCGCATTTATGTCCGTTTTTTTTTTTTTTTTTTTTTTTTTTTTTTTTTTAAAGTTGGTTAATTTTTGTATATTTTGTGAAAAGGTGGAATTAAAAAAAAAACCTCTGCGTTCTTATTTGTTTAAAAAAACGTCATTACCGCACAATTTTAATTGGTCCCCTCATGTCTGCATTCTAATTTTCAGCCAGATATAATTCAACCATACGCCAGAGAATTTATTTTCATACGATTAATTCAAAACATTAATATTGATTGATTAATGTTATTCTAACTACTTAATTTGTACGATATAATTTAGATTTCTATCTTCTTTAAAGCCAATGAATTCGGAGTACTAGAAACTGAAATAAAAGCTTTAAATCTTA
Organism: Microlaimidae sp. YZB2_3; assembly: GCA_030248175.1. NCBI lineage: Eukaryota > Metazoa > Nematoda > Chromadorea > Desmodorida > Microlaimidae > Microlaimidae sp. YZB2_3. The sequence continues at coordinate 8,567 of JASAMX010008073.1, read as the reverse complement.
TGTTTAAAATTGCAAATGCCTACGCCTAAGCCCAAACCAGTTTTTCATTTCAAATTTAAGGTTTCCACTTTCTGGATTTCATATTCCCATATTTTATAGACGGTTTTAAGCTTTTTATTTATACAGTTCAAAATTTCTCGTTCACCTATGTATGATCAATAGGCTTTGGTTTAATTTAGGCTAAATTTTTCTGATTATTTAAGCGAAAAACTCGTATCAAACGCAAAAAACGGATTTGATTCCAAACTGTACTTGGCTACATTGTACGTATTGCATATTAAAAAAATAATAACACATGCATGTATGCAGTTATTAGGGTCCCCAGATTTACTGTATACAAAGTTTTTTCTCAGTTTCTCATTGTTCAATTAATTAAATTTTATGTATTCCTTTTAATACTAAAATTTGCGTTTGAACTGCTGCGGTTGCTCATAATATAATACAATGAGACGGCAAACGCGATTAGACATTGCATCTCGGACTCAGACTAATAATAATCAGAAAGAAAGAGAAATAAAATTCACTTTATCGGTATATCGGTTTATCAATTTTAAATATCAGAAAGATAAACATCACCTGTCACTGTCACAATAGCGCAAAATCAAAAGAATGTTAATAATTGATTAATTTGCTTCATTTAACTGTATTTTTTTGGTAGAAATTCTGAAGAAATAAATTTAAATTAATTAGTAGCCAACTGTCAAAAACAGAATGTTTTATAAAAAAAGTTTCTTTGCTAAAAATAAAAAAACAACTTATAAAAATTAATTTTTTGCAGAATTTTTAACTGAAAACATATTTTAAATTTACAAATAGTTTTTAAAATTTTTTGAGTTTATAAAATTATTGTGCTTTCTGTCCAATTAGGCCTGTTATTTGAAAGAATAAGGCACTAAAAACTAAATTTTCGAGGTCGATTTTTTGTACATACACATATGTGTATGGGAATTCTCGCGAGGGACGGACCTAATCAAATTCATCGAAAATTGAAAACACAAAGAAAAAGAAACGGTGGGGAAAATTGAAGATTAAGCGCCAGACGGTTTAACGGGGACAGCAATACCGAGTTTGTTGAATAATAAACAGCTTTTATCTTCCCGTACCCACGAATGCTTCATACTAATTGATTCTTTTTATATTTTTTTATCAGTTTCTGCTGGAAAAAGTGGGCGCTCAATTTCATCAGTGTGGGGGATATTTCTATAAAAAGCACAAAAATCTATGATATAAAGTCGGGTTGTTTCCATAACAGAACTAATTACTCTTGTTTCAAGCATTCCGAACAACTTTTGTGGTTTACAGATGATATTAATTGCCAATGTTAAATGTTTTTCAGGCCAAAATAAATAAATCAATAATATATGTATACAGTAACTATCTAATAATCTCATAAAGGTACTGCTATTGTGGTTTCCAGTGACGTCCATCATAAAATTCAATTGAGACTGGAAATGCGGATTTTTAAAAAAGTACTTGATGAAAATAGGGTGATTCGAGAGATTGGGCATTTAATCCAATTTTATCATGTAACTTTTCGAAATTATAGTAAAAACCACCCTACTTATATAATACATTCTTATTATAGCTTATAAAAGCAAACTATACGTAAAACATTTAAGAAAACTTTTGTTTTAAATTAGATTTTTGTACAAATATTTTCCAAGTGTGGCATTATATAGTCTGGAGTATTGATTTCAACAGTATTCCGTTATCTTACGGTATCACTTTTTAAATTTTAAAATCAATATAAGTTTTTTGGCAGTTTACTACGCTCACTGACATAAACAAAAGCCATAGCGAATTATTGGTAATTACTTGATAATAAATTTTTGTGCATTAAAACATTATCGGTTTTGGTATAATTTACATTTTCTATTCAGAGAACAAATCATAAAAAGCAAATATTGCAAAAGAAATATGAACACGTCTGTTAAAATTATATTATATAAAACGTAAAATATAAATCCCTAACTACTACAATGTAAATCCCACGGAAATATCAACATTTTTATTTCAGTTTGCAGCAAAATAAATTAATATTTTTACGGTTTAGTAAACAAGTAAACAATCAACATTTTTTCTATATTTTGGTGCTAAGCTGTAACAATTCTTGCCTCACATTTCAGACTGTTATTTTTGTTTTGTGTTGCAAAACATTGAACATGTAATTATTTGTTGAGTTAGTATTATACTTAAATTTGTATAAATATTAACACTATAATAACCTTGTATCTCTTAGGAAGTGGGAAAACCAGATGATGTAAGTAACCAGCAGTGTGAAATTCGGTGACGTATAGACTTTCTAAATCAATGTGCAGTTTTCACTAAAATTAACGATTGTCTAAAGAATCTATATTTTTATAATATATAAAATTTTTTTGTTAGTACAACAATATATATATATATATATATATTTAATAATTTTGCCTTGTTTTTGAAATATTAGTACAATTCAAATTTACAAGGGTTTTTAAGGTTATTTAATAAAAAAAGACTATAATTTGAACATTGAAATGGTTTGAAAATATAATTTTCTGTAAAAATTCAATGCAATATGCAATTAAAATTATGCAGTAAGTCTTGAAAAATATAAAAAGGTCAGGTTTTATAAAAACAAGCATTTTACAAAGATTTTAACCGTGGTTTTGCTTGAGGAAACTTTCAACGACTAAAATTAGAGAGCAAAAAAATTTTATTAGGGTTTCAGAACTATGGCATGACAAAATGTCCATTGGGCACAGTAGCGAAATTAAAAAAACATATCAAATTTTAAACGTGGTGAGAGGGCGTTTTTAAACTATTTTTTTTTTGCAAAAAAACATTTTTTTTAGTTTTTTATATTTAGAACTAACTAATTAATTTTAGTTAAATGACATAAGTATTACTTGTCATTTTTGTATAATATTCTGTTAGAAGGTTAATTTGGTGAAAATTGCCAAACAAGAAAGTTTTTAGGAATCTAAAGTTTAGCGCAGCTTGCCAAGTTTGCGGGATGGGCTGTTTTAGTTGGCTGCAAAACCAAATTATTTAACCGTACCAAAATATTAGTGCACGCCTGCTTTAAAAAACAGCTTTTTAATTGTCAAAGAATTTATAAATGGAAACAAATATTACATAATAAATTGCCCATCTTTATAAATGGCTTGCTTTCAAATTTGTGGTCATTGGTTACGCAAGTGTTAAATTTAAAACAAAATCGGAAAATAGCAGAAAAAAGTCTATTTTAAAACTAAATCGTTATGAAATTTTTACTAGTCTTAAAAAATGCTCTAAGAATAGAGCAAGAAAAGAGGCGATTTTCCTCCGGCCGTATGTTTAGACAGAAAAGATGTGGACTAGTCTGAGATGCACATTATATGGACTATAGGAAATTCGCATTTGATTCGGCCAGCTGCTGACTGAATAAAAATTTGTACCATATGATATAGATTTGTTTATACATTGATCTAATCGCACAGCACTGTTGAATTTTTTTAGTCTGATGAAATGTCAATTGAAAAAAAATCCTACTCACAGCATTCTGTGCGAGCAAACGCGAAATCGCCAATTTTTCAAATTTATAGTTGTTTCTTACACATACAAATATAGCCTTCTATTTAAAAAAGTGGCGATTTCGCGCTTGTCAAAGATTGCTGTGAGTATGATTTTTTTCAATTGACATTTCATCAGACTAAAAAAATTCAACAGTGCTGTGTGATTAGATCAATGTATGAACAAATCAATATCATATGGTAAAAATTTTTATTCAGTCAGCAGCTGGCCAAATCAAATGCGCATTTTTTAAGACTAGTCTACCACTTTTTTTTGAATTAAATTAAAAAATAGCTGAATAAACTATAGTTTTAGCTGCGCAATGACATATGTTTATAATCATTCCGTTGCCGGGATATACTTTTTTAACAGTTTTAATATTATAAATTGAACACATATTATTTATCAATATAAAGTAGTTCCTAAGAATTACTGCGCAATTTTCTACGATTTTCAAAGAACCCATGTTTTTTTTTTATCAATCAGTAACGAGGGAGGAATACTGGTTTTAAAATATAAATGTTTGAAAAAACATATATTATTAATAAGGAGAAGAAGAACATAATACTAAATTTACCCACGTTCCTTAATTATAGTTTGCGCGGTGCCGTGGGGCTTAGTATCCGTGTGGTGCTCCCGCGCCACCGATAAATCATTTATAATAATAATAAAAAATAGTAAGAAGAAGAATATGAATTTAAATTACCAAATTTACCCACTTTGTTTAATTATAGTTAGTGTGGTGCAGTGGCGCCTCAGACAAAATTTACCTACGTTCTCTAAATATAGTTGGCGCGATGGCGTGCGCCAATGATAGCACTTTTAATTTTTAAAATAAAAAAAAATAATAATAAGATGATGAACATGAATTACACAATTTACTCACGTTCTCTAAGTATATTTGGCGCGGTGCCGTGGGCTAAATTGCAGTGTGGAAACCCCGCACCACCGCTAATTGGAATTGTGTTTTTTGAAATATGAATAATAATAAGATAAGAAGAAAAAGATGATAAACATAAACCACAAAATTTACCAGGTGCTCTGGTTATAGTTTTTGAGGTACCGTGGAGCTAAATAGCAGTGGGCGCTCCTGCGCCACCGATGATTGCAATTATTTTTTTTTGAATAAAAAATTAGAAGAAGAACATGATGAACATAAATCACAAATTTTATCCAGATTCTCTGATTATAGTTGGTGCGGTACCGCAGTATTAAATCGACACGTGAACAATTAAAGAATATTAATTTTAAGATAATGAGCATTAGAATTATAATAATAAATAGAAGAAGTTGAACATAAGTTACAAAAAAATTTCCCAACGTTCTAGTGTGCACGGTGCTGTGGGGCTAAACCGCCTCGTGGCGTTCTCGCACCACCGATGCTTATTATTAATTTTTTTAATAAAACTTTGAATTAATTTTATCATCAGTAATACAAGAATTAAAAAAAGAACTTTGTTGTTTTCCCCGGTTTCCGCGGGGGCTGTTCGTTGTCTGCTCTGTACAATCCTTATCGTTCCAAAAGGCTGCTATTGTGCGGTCGGTAGTTTTTATTTGTCAATTTTTTCACTTTTTTAATTTGATTAATAAAACGATAACAAGGACCTAAATGAAAAATGTGCTTCCTAAGAAAGTTGCGTAATTCTTTCTTCTTTCCAATCATCTTATGGTTATTTTTGATCAATCAATAACGAAGGAGGAATATCGATTTTAAGGATTGAGCGTTGGAATAATAATAATAATAATAAGGTTCTGAATTTCAAAATTTACCCACCTTCTCTAATAATGGTAGGCGAGGCGCCGAGGGGCTAAATCGCCTCGAGGAGCTACCGCGCCACCCATGATAAAACTTTTCTTTAAAAAAGAATTTTTGTGGATCATTTTTGTTAAATAATAATGCTATTTTTATTTTTGTGGACTTGCGTAACAGTTAGCAATATTTTAATAAATTTGTTTACCCTAATATTTTGTAATCTGTACTGTATTGTATTTTTGGCTACTTCAGTTAAGTAAGAACAAGTGACAACAGCTATTGTTTGTATCATTATTTGCTTCAGATTATAAAAACAGCATTTTTTCTGTATAATATATGTCATAAAAACAAGAAAACCAATTGGTGTGAGCATATTAAAAACTTATGCCACTTTTAATTTATTATGGCTGATCTTAAATTTAATAAACTGATACATTACTTCGTAAAACATTGATGAAGGCTTATAATTTCAGGATGTTTTTTCAATAAAAACTTCTTTGGCTCTAATATATCAAAATACGGCTTTGGCAGTTATTTTTGTGGATCAATATAATAGAAAAATTAATTTTCTTTCGCTTGCCAGAAATTCACGGAAACAGAAGGAAAACCGTCATAACATAAAAGCTAGACTGTCACTTATTCTTTCTGGGAATTTAGAAAGTTTTAGATTTGAAGAATATAATTTATGTACAACAAAATTTAACACTGAAACATGTTAACAGTGTATTATGTTAAATTTTCACTTCATTGAAATGGTTCATTATTACTGTTCAATGTTCATTATTACTGTAGAACTTAAATTCATATAATTATTATACAAAACAATAAAATTACACAACAGCACAACTATACAAAACAACCAACGGTTTTTACCATGTACTTTTGATGTTTAAGTTACAATAAAACTAATGGAAAACATCATAATATGTCAATAGTATAAAGTTTTCATCATATCAAAAATATTTATAAATTGCAAAAAAATTATTTTTAAAGATGTTTTTCCATTAAACTGTAAACATTTGTAACCTAAAAAAATTATTTTTTCGGTCATGTTTTCTAGCAATATTCTAATTTTCATTGTTTAATAGGGAGTAGAAATTTCAAACTGGGTAAATATTTTTTACAATACAAATTTATTTGACATTTGAACTGCCTTATTTAACTTAAAACTTAATCTTTAATCATTATATGAAGCTGAAAATATAAAACCTAAGCCGGTTAAACCCAATCTTGGAAACTTAACCAACCTTGAACAGGATTAACCGTGAACAATACTTAAGATTAATACACCATTTGAACAGATAATGTAATTGGAAAAGATGCTCTCAGCTTACCAAACTTTCTAAACTAGGCCTTATTATAGGGAGTCACCTCAAAAGAGCTCAATTTTTGTACCCTACTTATAACAAATGGAAGGCAGTTAACTCCTTAAAGTGTTAATTTGACCTTAAGTGTCAGAGTTAAAAATGAAGTCAAAAGCGATAGAAAATATTTCAAATTAAATTAAAAGTATTTTGACTTTGAATTTGATTTTAATGCTATACTGTTGGCTCACGCTTTGAATTTTTTGCAAAACCGTTTGGAAATATTAATGAACAAATAAAACTAAAAGTCGTTTTACAGAAGATATTTGTGGAGAAATACTTACTGGAAGCGCTTGAAATATTGTATAATTCGCCAGTTTTTGTTCAATGATGCGACTTTTGTTCAGTAAAAACCAAACATTTTTTGTTCTTACAAATGTCAAAAACGTTTATTTCTTAGTACACAAAAGTTAACATGTTTCAGCTGTTATAGTTTTATAAATAATTATTAATGATTTTACTGGGTTTATGCACGCTTAGAAAGACTAATTTACAAATTTAAATCATAAGATTCTGGTATACTTTTAAAGTTGATTAGTAAACCGATTACATTTTCTTGAAAGTACATAATTGTTTTAAGCGTTTCTTATGATTTAGATTGGTATTAGTCGGGTTTTAGAAAAGTTGTGTTTTCAGATAAGTCCAGATCTTCTTGTTTGGAACCAGTTATTTACAGAATTTTGTGGACAGGATTATTGCCAATCTGTAATCTGCATCTCCAATATTTTTTAAACCACAGCTTTGGATATACAAAAAACTGCTAAAGACAAACCAAACGTAGCTACTACAGTTTTTTCACGTGACTAATTTAGACACGCCCACATGACTTTCATGCGGATAAATTTTTCCGTTCACACAACATCAGCAATTTTTAGGAATTCAATGCGTCAGCGCAAATTATAATTTATAACTCAATAATTAAGCTCTCTCTCGATAGTTTTTACTGCAAAGCGTTTCGTAGTAAACCAAGTGCAGTATGTGGAAAAAATTACCTTTTTTCTTACATATAAATTATATGTGAATTATTGCAGTTATAGAGTATTATAATATTTTAAAATATCCAAATGACAAAAAATTTGACAAATTGACAAAAAGCAGGAAAAAATGATGTTTTTGTTTTTAATCTATATATGAATGAAATTTAAAAAATATAAAAAATCTTTAACAAATTTGTTAAAATAAAAATTTGGTTTCATGGGGATTTTACCTCCTCACCTCTATCAAAATGACTGCGCCTTAACCAATTGCGTCACGGCATGAACAACGAATCAAGTTTAAATGAAGATATATAAACAAATACTCCATATTAATTTAAATCTAATTGGCTGATAAAGTGACGTCAGATTCCTGTGATTTGAGTGGTTACTTAATGGGTGGCATTTTTTAATCCAACGAACAACTGTTGCAGCCACGTTGGGTTTACCTATAAGTGAATTTTTTGAACCAAGTAAATTACTAATATTTTAAATTGTTTTACGGCTAATGTCGTTTCAGAAATAGTAAATCATTTTAATTCGGTATCGTCCAGTTTATTAAAAATTTCGATAGAATTTTGTTGCCTTCGTAATATTTGGAAATTCTCTTATAAAAGGCGATTAAGTGTATATTAACAAAAAATAAAGTAAAAGATAAATTTTAATTTTTTTGCTTTAAAGTCATTTTACAATGTGAATAAAAACCATACAAAAAATCCATTTTTTTAAATTTAAACTCGCACAACCAATTGAATATTCCATGAAAAAAGCAGACTAATAAAAAACGTTCAATAGAATTTAAACATTCGGTATATTTTTGAAATATTTTTACATCGAAAGTTGGATAAAAGTAGAACACACATATATTCTTCGCATTTTTTGATGTTATAGACGTTTTACTTATATACTTTTATTAGTGTTTCAACAAAATACAAATGTTAAAAA
>JASAMX010008072.1:0-27293 GCA_030248175.1 Microlaimidae sp. YZB2_3 | reverse complement strand
AGGCCACGTGCTTCGATTTTTCAGTAATTGGTCACATCGCGTGGGATCACAGAAAAAAAAATCAAAATTTATTTTAACGATTTTTAAGATTTCCCCTTTTATTAACGGTAAACAGAATAAAAAAAATTAAATTTATTTGAACAGTTTTAGGTCTCTCCTGGCTTAACAACGCCTACAGAAAAAATCGAAATTTACTTGAACGATTTTTAAAGATTTACCCCTTCGATTACCGGTGAACAGAATAAAAAAATTGAAGATTTATTGGAACAGTTTTTAAACAATTTCCTCTGGCTTAAAAATTTGCACAGAAAAAAATCGAAATTTGATTGGCACGATTTTTAAAGATTTACTACTTTTTAATAAATCATTATAGTTCACAAAAGGTGTAAGAAAAATTCGAAATTTATTTGAAAAAAATCCAAATTTGTTTCAACGATTTTTTAAGATTTCCCCCTTTTATTAATGGTGAAAGCAATAAAAAAAATCGAAATTTATTCAAAGAAAAAATTGAAATTATGAACGATTTTTTAAAGATTTCCCTCTTTATTAACGGTGAACAGAATAAAAAAATTGAAATTTATTTGAACAGTTTTTAGAAATTCCCCGCTGGCTTGAGAATGTTGGACAAAAAAAAAATTGAAATTTGCTTGAACGATTTTTGAAGATTTACCCCCAATTAATGGTAAACGAATAAAAAATTGAATTTTATTTTTCTAGTAGTTTGAAACAATTCCTTGGCTTAATAATTTTGCACAGAAAAAAATCCAAAATTGACTTTAACTATTTTTGAAATTTTCCTTAGCTTTTTAATAATGTATAGTTCACCACAAAACGGAAAAAAAATCGAAATTTATTTGAAAAAAAATCGAAATTTATTTTAACGATTTTTAAAGATTTCCCCCTTTTATTAACGGTGAACAGAATAAAAAAATTCAAATTTATTTGAACAGTTTTTAAAGAATTCTCCCCTGGCTTAATAATGTTGGACAGAAAAAAAATCAAAATTTACTTAAACGATTTTTAAAGATTTACCCCTTTTATTAATGGTGAACAGAATAAAAAAATTGAAATTTATTTGAAGAGTTTTTAAACAATTCCCTCTGGCTTAATAATTTTGCACAGAAAAAAATCGAAATTTATTTGAACGATTTTTGAAAGATTTTCCCCCTGCTTTTTAATAATGTATAGTTCACAAAAGGAAAAAAATCGAAATTTATTTGAAAAAATCGAAAGTTGTTTTAACGATTTTTAAAGATTTCCCCCTTTTATTAATGGTGAACAGAATAAAAAAAATCGAAATTTATTTATTTTGAAATTAAAATTCGAAATTTATAGTTTGGATTTGAAAAGAATTTTAAAAATAAGATAAGAATATGATAATATTAAAAACAAATATTTTCAAAAATGTTAAAGGAATTTTAAAAATATAAATACATATTTTTAAAATTTCTTTATAAATAAACACGTTTGGTATTAGAAATAACAAATAATAAACACGCTTGCGGACGCTACCAACCGAGAAAGGTAATAAGCGACGCTACCAACGCTGTTTAAGCAGGCAGCCGGGGGAAAAAACCTGTTTGTCGCTTTGCAGACGGAATGTTTTAGCGGGCACTGGCTATATACATACGCGCCTGCTAAGGTCACTCAATTTTGCCAACTGGCTAGCGCATTCTCGCGCATTCTTGTTTCCGCAATCTAAAAGCTCTCGCCAGCTAAAACCTTTTAGGAGGCCGCCGCGTGCGCGATTGGGCTTTAAAGTCGATGGGGAGTGAGCTGGGTTATTCAAAGACCCTAAATGGGATCGCCCTTCCTTCCGAATTTCCCTCCGCGACGTCCGGTTTTTTTAACGGAAATAACCCTTTTTTAATAATGAATTTGGAGGGTGGAAATTTCGCTCAAATTTTTCGCAGGGATAGGAGGAGTGCGAAAAGTTTTAACGTGAAGAAGAATTATGAGTTATGAGCGAAAAGTTATAAAAAATCCTTCTCAAAGAAAAAAATTAAAAATGCCAAGGACGGACAACAGGATGACCCACGGACCCACCGACGCCTCCCAACTTAAAAACGCATTGCGCAATTATAAGGTAGATATGTAAAAAATATTTCATTGCAAAATTACATCTCGCCGTCGCACAAAGAGCCACAAGCAGTATAAAATTAACGTGACTCTGACTCATTTTGTTTATATTAATTGTGTGTTAAGTTATAAAAAGAGTATAGTTACGAGTATTTTCGATGCATCTGACTCATTGTGTAGAGTAATGACTTCGGTTTTACGATGCATCTGACCCCCTTGTGTCAGAGTACGACGACTGATTGACTTCGTTAAATTTTTTGCCAACATGAAAGAGCTTTTTAAACTGCTGCGGCTACTCATGTTTTTTTATTAGAAGGCATTTATTTTAATAGAGAAGTTTTCTACAAATTACTATGTGGTTATCACGTGTTTTTTTTAATTAGAGCCTTTATTTTAATAGAGTTTTTTACAAATTAAATTCAAATTAATGACCTTTATTTGTTCAAAAAAAAAATGAAATTTTTGTTCTAAAATGACTAAATTGATAAAATGAGACATTTAATTTTTAATAATAGACTTTTTTTATATTTTTAATTGTTTTCTTGTTAAGTAGGTAATCAATAATCTTCTTATTTTTAATTGTTTTCTTGTTAAGTAGGTAATCAATAAAATATTTCAAGTCATCGGGGTCAGTCAGGTGTAAATTATTTATAATACAATAAAAGTAGAAAAACTTCTAATTGTTTGTTTTTTTTTAACATAGACAGTAAAATATATATCCTATATAAGTAGCCTTCCATATATGTGACGACAATAAAAAAATCTATTTATAATTAAAACTCGCGATTCCCATTACTAAGTTGAAGAAAAGTTGGAAGATAAAAAAAATCTATTTATATTACGTGGCCAACTTTCGATATAATCTTGTAGAAGGTTGGAATAGGTAACGAATCGTGGTGGGAACTTTGAACTCTTTGCGAATTTTTCACCGTTTTAACTCGTGCTTTTTTATTTCAAAATGAGTTACAATCCGCAAAATATTCAGACGACTGCGACTTCTTTTACATTTAAAATTCCTGAGTGAATAATCATTAAAATGTTAAATAACAGTCGCGTTGATTTTTTAGACTTTGACTTGTTTTGCCGAAAGCATCACGGCGGCCGCGAGCGAGAATTTTTTTAATAAAAATTGCGAACGTAATTCAAACGTATGTTGTCACGGGAAACAAACGGCGGTAACAAGAATGCGTTCGCAAACTGGGCTGTACGGGTCCGGTAAGCTTTAACGCTGGTTTTTGTGTTAGGGGTTTTTTATGCAAATTTTTTGTCAGTCACTGTAACTGTTTTTTTGTTTTATTTTTTCAAAAAAAAATAACTGGGTAAGCGAAACGCGTCATCGTGTATATTTAGCGACAATGGCTTTTGTGTCTTTGATTTGTTTTGACATCATTATGTAAAACATTGTTAAAGGAGGACTGTCACTAATCAAATTCCTGTAACGCCCGGCTTATACAACTCTTTTGTTACTGAATAGATTAAATCGAAATTTATAAACATTGGTCTGGAGAAGCTAAAATTTTTGAGTATAGAGCTTGTAATAATGGAGTAGTTCAGGCAAAAAGGAACCGGTACAATAAAGTTTCTTATGGGATCGAATTAATTTTCTGCAGTATAAAATATAATAGATGTAGACTAATTCTGAATAAACGTCTTTTAGTGTACCAGGAGGGTACAAAAAGAAAATAATAAAATTTTAAAAGATCGTAATTTTCTTAGTTTATTAAGTTTAAACTTATATTTAATTAAAATTGCTACACGGTGATATCTTTCATCATGTTGAAATGCTTTAATATATAAGTTTGTGCTAAATAAATTTTGGTCATTTGATTAAACATCAAAAAATTTATAAATAACCACTAAAATAGCATTTTTGTGAACAATGATTTCGAATTAGCAAAATTAATGTTGAAATTTGTGCTTTGAAACTAATTTTGAACCTGCATAGGTTTTTTTTAAATTTTTTGATTGTAAAAGTATTCAAAATTTAAATATTAATTTTAAAAAGTCTATTCCAAACTTTCACAGTTAGACACATTTTCTGTAATTGAAACATTAGAAAAGTGGAAACCAAGCGTGCCAGCAGCGCCGTACCTACGAAGCGGCAAAAAACTAAAAATCATCACAAATGCTTTTGTTTCTGTAAAATTAAAAACTATTTAAGAAATTATTGAAGGGAAGGAGCCGAGATTTTGAACAAATAAATACTTGAAATATTTGAAACCGTAAAATGTACTAGTCGCTTGCTGTTTCCCAATTTTTTCTCTGTATATGATTGGCGCTAGTTGTCTTTGTACCCTCGTTCTACACTAAAAAACCCTTATTCAGAACTAGTCTATTGAAGGAAAATTAAAAACTTAAAAATATGAATATGAAACAATACAAAATGTGATTTCAGAAAATCGACGAACGTTTCGCTAAGAAAAGTAAAAACCAGTAAATTTGAAAATTCCTCTAAAACTTAGACTATATTACAAATGGTACAGGTACTAAACACGTCCTAAAATCATCAAAAACTTTTGATAGACAAACACTTAGTAAAAACATCTTGATATGTTTTTGACATAGAAATTTTGATTTTAGGTACTTAAATGTTATTAAGACACTATTGAAGATAAATACTGTATAATATAGGCAAAAATGACAATATTTTGGATGTACAATTTATACTGTTAAGAAAAAAATTTTGTAAATTAATTAACTAAATTTTAAACTATAATTTAACACTGCTAGAAGATAGGAAAATACAAAAATTCGCAAATTCAGAGTTAAAAATTTAATAGTTACAAACTAACAAAACTATAGACAACAAATTTGTTTTGGCTTTAAAAACTAATTAAACGTTGGTCTTATTATTTCTTTTTTTTAAAAATAATGCCTAAATTCCAGCTGATGTGTATTTTATTAGTAATTTTAAAATGACTATAAACTTTAAATTTCCTCAACGTGCAAATCTACCATTTTCTTTTCATTAAATCCCTTGTGCGTTTTGCTTATTTTTCCGAAAACTACTACACTTTTTTCACCAGTCAATTTATATAAAACCATTTTGTATAAGTAGAAAGTAATAAATCAGAGATAAACCGAACTTTGAAATAAGAAAAATGCACTTGGTGGAAATTTGATGACGGTAAAATATATAAATAAATCAAATGCCCAGTTTTTGTCTTGCAATATAAAAAAAATTGAAAACCTTATAAACTTCTGAAATTTTATAAAATGGAAATCAAAAATAGAAAAAAAGAAGAAACTTAAACTTCAAAAAGTTTTAAAAATCAATTATATTTAATTTATAAATCTTAAATTATTAAAACTATGAACAATTTTTTTAAAGATACAGATTAAATTAAATGCACTAGAAGTGTGAATAAAAAGTTTTAAAGTAATAAAATTTCAATCTTTATTTATATAAAACAAAAAAACTATTACAATAATATAACTAACAGAATCTCAAACTGAGCATAATTTAGTATTATCAATTGGTACTTTGTATTGCCAATTAGGTATTGTTTTCCCATGATCAAAAAACACTTAATTTTTAGAAGAAAAAAATGTAAAAATACATCAAATAAATATTAAATAAAATAAAAATCTTACCTCTCTTAGTCTAGTAGCTACCCATGCTTTAATTTTGGTAGCTTTGCTCTCGACGGCTAACGTATCTTGAGCTCGCCGCACACGCTAAAACATAAATATATATAATTATCTTATAATATAAATATCCAATAACCATTTGACGGTTGATAACATTCTATAGCAAATGTATCATTATGTTATGACACAGTGATTAATTGAAGTGGCTAGGTCTCGATTCTAAGAATAAAAAAAACCTAAAAATAATAATTCTTTTTCTCTATTATTAAGCATAATAATCTGGTATGTATTTTGAAAAAAGAAAATCTATCCACTATTCCCCTATAGCGTGTGTTTTCTTTGCGAGGATGTAGGGTAACTGACTTAATTTCGGCCACGCCTTAATTTCGGCCACCAATTTAGGGTGTTAGAAAATTGGCTTATTTTTAAAACACAAAAGAACTAGCACAAAAGTAACTGGATTAATGTTGAATAAAGTGTTTTTGCAAAAGTTTTTTTATTTTTGTTATTCTACATTATCAACATTTTCATACAAAAAGTGAATTTTTTGTGATTTTCCTAATTTTTGCTTTGTGTTTAAACTGCATCAAATTTAGAACGAAGCAATATATAACCTTAAAATATCTTCTATTTAAGGCTCAAAGTTGTTAATTTTTATGTTTTGATATTTTCTTCAAAAACATTTTGCAATGCGTTTAGCTAACTGCGCATTTTAAGATTCCGTTAATTTCGGCCACCTAAAAATTTAACTGAAAGAACCTAACGTTTTATGCTGTTTTTAAATATCATTGTACTACCATATTTATAAAGAATTTTTTTTGCTCGTTGACTTTGTTTTGACGTTTTTTAAGCCAAAAATAAAAATTGAACAAAAAATACAAATTATTAAAACTTGTTTTTGACATAATTATTTAAAGTTCTGCTAATAACTATTAAAGTTCGCAAACGATAAAAATTAAGTTATATGTACCAAGAACAATACCTAAGGGTAAATTTGCAACCTTTAGAAATTTTTATTGTTTGTTTAAGCAATAGTTGTGGCCAGTTTTTTGTAGGTGGCCGAAATAAATGGCACGCGCCTTAACTTCGGCCACTTTAAAAAAAAAGTTTAAACCTTCACTGATTTTTAAGTGTAACAGAAATATTCAAATTTTGCCCTGGAATAACAAATATAGCTATTGTTTGATTTTTAGGCCAAATTTTGGCTTGATTGAAAAAGCCAGAAAAAACTTATTTAAAAAAATAAAAAAAGGTGGCCGAAATTAAGTCAGTTACCCTAACTTCTCTAAACAGTATGGACAGCAAAGCTAAATTTTGTAATTTTCCCTTGGTCGGTTTGTAGTCGGTGGGTTTTTTGTTTACGTCATTACATTCTTACCGACACAAACTACAAAATTTTGCTTTTTCGTCCATGCTTTGAGTAGTCACATCCCCGCAAAAAGCACACGCTATAGGCACCTTGCACTGGAACTCGGTTTATACATGAAGTATACAATATACATAAGCGTCCTCATATCACTCCCAAAATAGTTTTTTCGTGAACAATGATGTCGAATTACCAAAAATAAAGTTGAAGTTTGTGATTTAAACTAATTTACAACTAAATAAATTTTATTGATCCTCTGGTTGTAAAACTATTCAAAATTTTAAAATTTATTTTATAAAAGTCTATTCCAAACTTTTAAATAGAGGTAATTTGATTTCCACTTTTTTAATGTTTTAATTTCAGAATATGCTTTTATTTAAAAAATTGGAATGTAACTTTATGAAATTAATTTCTAAATTTTGAATATTTTTACAACCAGAACATCAATAAAATCTATGCAGTTGTGAAATTGATTTCAAAGCACAAATTTCAACTTAATTTTTTGCAATTCGAAATTATTGTTCACAAAAGAACTATTTTAGTGATGATTTCCAACTAGTGTGATGCTATTAAGAAAACTAAATTTATTTAGCACTAACTGATATATTACAGCAATTTTACAATTTTCCAAGCAGCTTCAAATAATCTGTGGAAAAAAATGCAGCGTATAAATAATAGCAGAAAATGGTATAGATTTTTGACAATAAATTCGCCCGTTTGGGAGTTTTTGGCAAAATTTTTGTAAAAAACTAGTTTTGCAACATTTTCTATACCTTTAAATATTCTTGTTATTAAACAAGCATATTACAATTCAAATTAAATAAAAAAATGAAAATAATAAATTAAAAATTGGAGAGTACACCACATATTTTGTTCATTAATTTAGAAGACTTTTTTTCAGGTAGAAGCTCCGAAGTTAAAACTTATAAAAAAACCAACTGATAAGAAATTATAAAAATAACTGAAAAATATCATACAACCCAACCCGTTCTTCTTTTAAATTAAAAGACTGTTATTAATGTTTTATTGTTATTTTTGCTGTTATTAGCATCAACTCCAAAACGAAATTTTTTTTCAAAAAACTAACTGATGAAAATTTATATAAAGAAAAAATGGTAGAAATGGAAAATAAGCCAAACAAAAATAAGTATATTTTAATTTTTCATGCAGCAATTTAAAACTAAAATTTGTAAAATAATACCGGATAAAGAATTATACAGAACTAATGGGAAAAATGGAGAATAAGCCACCCACCTCTTCCTGCAAATTCACGTGAAGACTGTTTATAATCTTCTCTTTTTCCATCACCAAGGTCTCCAGACGTTTGAGTCTTTTATCGGGGGAAATTTCGGGATCAGCCGCCCTCCAACCGTTGTCAAACTTTTCTTTGTTGAAGTTTTCCGCCATTTTTCCGCCAAAACTTTTCTTAATTCCAAAAACTGTTTTCTTAAATATACCGAATATTAAGATACCGGGAGTTTTTTATTCACAACAAATGTTTATTCAATTTTAGCTTTCAATTTTTCTTAATTTCGGATTCTGACATACTCTGACATGGTCGCCTTATAAAGCTTATGTGGCAGTTCTGGTAATTACTTCGTTGTGGGATATAAATAACTTGTTGATATGGATATAAAAAGACAGAGCACAGTATATATAATAAATGCCTACTTTTTATGTTCTGTCTAGAAAGTTTACTATCAAAGAAAAATGAAACAACTTGTGGCTATATAACTTCAACTAAATTTATTATACTAATATATTGCCATTTTAAAAAATGTTATTTTTCTCACCTTTTCCGTCAAACCTATACAAGTCAAGCAATGGTTGTTTATGTTCTTTTTTCAAACAGACGTCATTTTTTTTAACAAAAATAAAAACTTTTTTATCAAGTGCACCTATTTCAATTTACAGCTTTTTAACGATTTTAAAAATTAGCGCACGTACTCATAATTAATATTTGTAGTTTGTTCAAAAATGATGTCGACGGAAAAAATGTTCTAGTTGTGCCAACGATTATAGTTCTTTTTTTAGTCAGGTATATATATATAATTTTATTACAAACTGATATTTTGTGAAAATTTATCTCTGTAATCACACCAACTTAATTGTTTTTCGCTACTTAATATTTTTCTACAAAAATTTCAGTGTACAAATAATTATTTTTTCTCTAAAAACCTTATTTTCATTTTAAGTAAGCAAAAAAATATGTGTAAATCGAGAAGGCTTATTTACTACACCTGTTTGTAATTTAGATTTTAAAGAGATTTTAAAAAATGGGGAATTTAATTAAAATATATATGTACTTAAAAATTGAAAAACTAACCAATTCTCCCTCATTAAATACAATAAATGCCGTCAACACAACATATAATTTTAATTTAAATTTTTTTTTTTAATTTAAGGAAAAAAATATGACAATTATTCTGTATTTTATTTACGTTTTATAGTTAGTTTTTAATTCCAATTTCTTATATGTTACAGGGAAATTACCGGAGTAGAAAAGAACACGACGGTCCCGTGACACAACAGTTCCACAAGTTAATGCCAGAACCCGAACGACGCAAATAATTCTTGTAAGAAGATTAAAGACATTGAGCATGCAGTTGATAAATAATTTGCCCGCTTTTACTTTTTGACAAGTCAATTAACAACAAATACCTAAATAAATTTATCCATACTTTTAAACAGCGAAACCAAAATCGTCGTTACACGGCGGCATAAGCCGAGATTCGGATAAAATATATGCGACTGTGACTTATTTTACATTTCAAACAGCAGCCTATTTACTACAGAATAAGTCACAATGACGAATATTTTATATTGACTTATAATGACTGTGGGTGATTTTGCTGGCAGTGACAACGAAATGTGCGCACTCTTTTGCGTTTAAACGGTAATGGTTGTATTATACGCGGAAAAATTTCTAATCAATATAGTGATAAAAAACTTTTCTTGGTGTAATTAACGATATTTAATCACGTTTTTACTACAAATACTTTCGTAATTTTTGTTTAATTTTCATCTGAATGTCATTAGTTCAATTAAATTCATTGCAATTAAATTCGACTTAAAAATGTTATGTTTTTCAAACCAGCTGGAGGTCTGTTTTAGTTATATAAAAACACTATGGGGTGTCGAATTTGATAATGCAGTTGAATCGAAGCAGATGTTTAAAATTTTAGAAAATCTGTTTTTTCTTTGTTCTTTCTTTATTGATGAAATCTATTTTCTCAGGAAAGTAGAGTTAATTATTTCAAGAAAAAAAACACAACAATATGTTACTATCAACAGATTTTGTTTAACCACGCTGTTTTGTAATACATATAGGAAATTCATTACAATTCTTAAATAATTTTGTTAAAAACGTCTTCCAATTATTTTAATAGACCGACACCTGCTCGCAGTTATATTTTTTAATTAAAAAATGTTATTTAAATATTTTTTTGAAATACATTTTTAACGTTTAATATTTAACAATTCAATTCGATTCAAAAAAAAACTACAAAAGAAATTTTTGTTAATTTTTTTAAAACAATAAGTTTATGAGGGTAAATAATATATGCTTTATAAAAAACTACTATGTATTTCCCCAAAAAATTCTCCCAAAATTTTTGAAAGAGTTTAAAAAATTTCCAGCAAGCGTTTTTTATTTGTTAAGTTAATATTTTGTTCCTGTTTGCTGTAAAAAGTAATTGATTTGTTTCGTTTCAAAATAAATTTAATTGGCTTATGCTATTTTTGCAATCAGCAAAATGTTTTGTTTGCTGTCATTAGAACTTGCCGTCGCTAAAACAAAATGCAGCAAAAACAACATTTAAAATTAAAAAAAACATAATATTTGGTTTCTTACGTTATATCTGTTTTTTTAAATATAAATCTAATTAAACTTAAAATATAACAACCTGCATTAATAATTACAGACAGTTAATCGTTTGGTCAATAACTGGGTACACGAGAAACCAAACCAAACCATAATAATTAGACTTTTAATCATATTTTTGTGGAATCAAAAAAGAGTCAGGCTCAAAAGGCACTTTAAAGTGATGGATAGTCAATAAAATTCTCCCCATCTCCGGCCGTAAAATTTGAAAATTTTCGTTTTAAAGGTATAAACCTTAATTTCAAGGAAACTTAAACCCAGAAAATTTAGGGCTGGTTTACACCAGAGTGACAAGTGCAAATGACAACACGCGTTTGCAGTTGTGGCTGCAGTATGAACTTGTTGTCACTTGTCACTCTGGTTGTGAACTAGACCTTAAAGTATACTTCTAAAAAATAATAAAGGTAATTATCGAAAATAATAATAATATAATAAAAAATAATCAAAACTAACAATTATAAATCAGAGACAAATTGACATGATAATGATACATACATTAGAATTTAAAAATGAACAAGTCGATTACAAATGAAATAAACAATTAAACCGATATATTAAAAAATGGTTCTGAAAAATTCGTCTTTATTATTTAAGTTATTTTCTATCAGATTAATTATTCCATGTGGAGATTTATTAATTTCAGTATGGCAACGCCATAGATTATAACAGACAAACAAACAAAAAAAGCTAATAAGTCAAAGCATAAAATGGACATTGTGAGCCCTGTTTCTCTATAACAACAATCCCACATATTATGGCAGCTTCATTAAAAATTCACTAATAAAATCATTCGTCCCCTATTTTTTATAACCAATACAAGCTCGTAAAACCCGGTGCTTTATTAAGAAGCATTACTGCTATCGCTTTCATAAATTATTTGCGTAGTACATGGATGTAATTGATCCTTGACAAAAATGTGAAAATAAGTCTTGAAAAAGAAGTCAAAGAAATGCTTCATATCCTAAAAACATTTTTCCCGTTGAGGTGCTATAAATCGTCAGACAATTTTTACAGTTGCGGCATAGGTTAAATTAAAAAAAGTATCTTATCTCAATCTACTTTTGAAAACATGTCTTTTAAAAAAAGTAAATACGGGTGGAGAGCGTCATTTTTTGTTTTTATAAATCAAAATTGGTCAGAATTAAAAGTGAAACTTATATGAAAAGCAGAAAAAATCAAAAATAAGATAAAAAAGTGGTTCGAAGACCTCTTTAAAAATGTACACATAAAAAATAAAAATTTTAGTTGTTTAAAAATGAGGTTTTTAGCGTAAATTGACAAATTTTATTCTCAAAATAATAAAATCAAGATTTTTTTTTAAGCATATACACTTGCAGTTTTATTTATTTTTCCATTAAAGTTGAAATAAATAATTTAATATTAAAATATTTTAAACATATATACTAGAGTAAAATATTTAAATCAATCAAGCAATATTGGTATTTTTTTCAAATTACTAGGATTATTTTGCGTATAAAGGCGTAATTCACTTCTAAGGGCTCGTTCATGCTTATGACAAAACGTCCTTTGGACAAAGTCCAAAGGACTTTTGTCTTTTGGGCTTTGTCCAAAGGACAATATCCAAAGGGAAAAGCCCAACGGGAAAAGTCCAAAGGGAAAAGTCCAAAGGACAAAATCCAAAGGACAACGTATTCATACTTTTGTCCTTTGGACTTTTTCCTTTGGATTTTGTCCTTTGGACTTTGTCCAAAGGACAAATTCTAAGTAGCGTTCATACTTCGTCCAAAGGAAAAAGTCCAAAGGACGTTTTGGCTTGTCCAAAGGACGTTTTGGCTTTTATAAAATTGTCCTTTGGACTTTGTCCAAAGGACGTTTTGTCATAAGTATGAACCAGCCCTAAGTTGATGAAAAACCACAAATTAAGAATCTAAACATAAAAACAACAGACAATTAAAAAACAATCAAAATCCCAATAAAACTTTTATATGAAAGAATACTTTAGAATTTTAATAGAACTTGAACATAAAAACTGGCATAACAACGAAAGTAATTTTAATTAAGAAAGTATTTTTCAAAAAATAAACATTACAAACGTACGGAAACAAATTTTCAAAATTATTAAACACACCCAAAAAATCTTCAGACGCTCACCTCTAAAAAAAAATTTTTTATAGGCTTCAGTTTCACAGTCTAAAATATTCTTTAAATAAATACTTTTGATACAATTGAAATAGCAGAGCAGTACCCCGTTTGCTTAAATTACGTTGCTTACTTAAAAAAATTTTTAATTTTGTTTGTTTTCGTAGTTTTTCGAACTTTTTTTACTTTAGTTCTTTTTTGGTTTCCAGTCATCAGTTCTATTAAAACAAGATTAAGGTTGGTTCATACTTATGTCAAAACGTCCTTTGGACAAAGTCCAAAGGACAAACACAGCGTATAAACGTATGTAAAAACGTCCTTTGGACTTCGTCCAAAGGACGTTTTTACATAAGTATGAACCAGCCTTTAAAAAAAAATTTATATTTTTAGTAAAATTATGCCCGCTATAAAATGATTAACTGTTTATTTTTTATCAAGAATATATAAGACAAGAGAATGTCCGACTGTACACTAAATTTTGACAAAAATTTTGTGAGAAAAGTCGAACTTTCGAATTCATGTGCGACTTTTCTTGCAAAAATCCGCCATTTTCTGCTGGTTTTCCCGCGCTGCGCTTTTTAACACAGTGTTAGTTTTCTCGCAGTGGGGACTGCGACTTCTTTTGCACTCTATGCTAATTTAGTCGCACTGCGAGTCTGGCTGCACAACAAAAAACTACAGACGCCGGTAGTCATTTTCATTGGAGTAAAACACTTCAAATCTAGCTTTATTTAAATTTAAAACGTTGGAAATTTAGTTTATTTCATTAAAACTAAAAAGTTTTGACATCTTAACGTAAAAAAAAACTTTTACTCATTTAAACACAAAATTTTTGCTCCGCTTTGTTTTTATTTTTTTTGTTGTGCAGCCAGACTCGCAGTGCGAAAATAATCGCAGTGCGACTAAAGCAGAATAGAGTGAAAAAGAAGTCGCAGTCCCCACTGCGAGAAAACTAACACTGTGTTAAAAATCGCAGCGCGGGAAAACTTGCAGAAAATGGCGGATTTTTGCGAGAAAAGTCGCACACGAATTTGGAAGTGCAACTTTTCTCGCAAAATTTTGATCAAAAATTTAGTGTACAGTCGGACATTCTCTTCTGTTATATATTCTTGATTTTACTAACAAGGAACTTGTTTAAAATGCATATATGCATATGGAGTTTTTGTAGGATTTCCGGTGTTATACAAAACAAAATATGTTATAGATTATGTAGTATTATTCTAGTAAGCTTTCAGCTTTTGTTGTTTTAATTTCTGGGATTTTTGAAGAATTTTCATAATAAGACAATGGTCAAAAAACTTCCATTTAAACGGAGGATGTTCAGTGTTAAAGATCTTTACAGAGTTATGACGTTATAGAATCACTTTTAGCCAAATAGCGCTTGAGAAAAATTTTCATCTTCAATGAACGTAGAGATCTCCAACTTTTCCAATTTTTAGTGTAAAAATTTTTAGCTCCTCCCACAACCATTCCCACAGAGCAAAACATATATGACGTGATCATGAATACTATATGACATTATAAGGGTTCTTAAATCCTGACGTGAATAATTCTTAATTGCAGAATATTTTGTCCAATCAAAAAATTTATTCATAACAATTCGAAACCACGTCAATTTTTTTTTTAAATATACATATTTTTAACAATAAAAAAGTTACCTATGTGACACTTTCCCAAAACATTTTAATGAAAACCTAGTCATCGAAACTATCTTCTGTGGCTACACATTGTTATAGTAGTAATAATTTTTATCTTCGGGTTTACACTAATACATAGGCCTGTTGCACCATAACTATTTTTAAGTTACTACTAAAAATAGTCATGAGTATGTTCATTTTATACAGACAGAGTCACAGCTACTTAATTACCCTACATATTTTAGTACTTTACTTTACTTAACTTTACTTTTTTTACATTACTTTACTTGAAGTATACTTAGTTTGGCTAAACATTTTCTTATTTCTTCCTCTATTGGCATTGCATTTCCAATGCCAATTATAAGGCTAATTATAAATGCGGCGGGCAGAGCGGAGCTTATTTTTTAAATAGTTTTTCCCTAAGTGACCCCTGAATGCCATCCTGTTCACAAATCTGAACGCTACGTTTTTTTTTCATATTCTGAAAACGAAAAGCTAGCTCGAAAATTCAGCAAAAACGGGTATTTTCTCAAAATTTCACATATCAAACGTTTTAACACAATTGAAGTTGCGATATTAATTATGCGCTGGGCACGTTTCTGACACAAGAGCAAAAAAAAACAGAGTTACTTACGCAATCTTTTAAAAAAAATTTACCCAATTTTAATGTGGTCCGAGAAAGAAAGGAAATTGATACTTTGAAGAGTTAAGCTTGCATTAGCTCACCCATTCGGACGGATTAGCCGCAGGACAATTGATTTCCTTAAAAAGGAACCGTCTAGACCACCGGACTAAAGGAGGAGCCAGAATTAAGGATGGGCCGACAAACCCAAAAATGTATACTCGTGGTTGAACATAGGCTTTACGTTTATACAGTAAAACTCATACCACGTTCATAATTAAATTACGCCGCAAATAAGTTATAAAATTATTTCAAAGTATTTATTTAAAGAATATTTTAGACTGTGAAACTGAAGCCTATAAAAAATTTTTTTTTAGAGGTGAGCGTCTGAAGATTTTTTGGGTGTGTTTAATACTTTTAAAAATTTGTTTCCGTACGTTTGTAATGTTTATTTTTTTAAAAATACTTTCTAAATTAAAATTACTTTCGTTGTTATGCCAGTTTTTAGGTTCAAGTTCCATTAAAATCCCAAGTATTCTTTCATATAAAAGTTTTATTGGGATTTTGATTGTTTTTTAATTGTCTGTTGTTTTTATGTTTAGATTCTTAATTTGTGGTTTTTCATCAACTTAGGGCTGGTTCATACTTATGACAAAACGTCCTTTGGACAAAGTCCAAAGGACAATTTTATAAAAGCCAAAACGTCCTTCGGACAAGCCAAAACGTCCTTTGGACTTTTTCCTTTGGACGAAGTATGAACGCTACTTAGAATTTGTCCTTTGGACAAAGTCCAAAGGACAAAAATCGAAGCAAAAAGACAAACGGACAAAAGTATGAATACGTTGTCCTTTGGATTTTGTCCTTTGGACTTTTCCCTTTGGACTTTTCCCGTTGGGCTTTTCCCTTTGGATATTGTCCTTTGGACAAAGCCCAAAAGACAAAAGTCCTTTGGACTTTGTCCAAAGGACGTTTTGTCATAAGCATGAACGAGCCCTTAGAAGTGAATACGCCTTTATACGCAAAATAAGCCTAGTAATTTGAAAAAAATACCAATATTGCTTGATTAATTTAAATATTTTACTCTAGTATATATGTTTAAAATATTTTAATAATAAATTATTTATTTCAACTTTAATGAAAAAAATAAATAAAACTGCAAGTGTATATACGTTAGAAAAAATCTTGATTTTATTATTTTGAAAATAAAATTTGTCAATTTAACGCGAAAAACCTCATTTTTAAACAGCTAAAATTTTTATTTTTTATGTGTACATTTTTAAAGAGGTTTTCTGGAAGCGCACTTTTTTATCTTATTTTTGATTTTTTCTGCTTTTCATATAAGTTTCACTTTTAATTCTGACCAATTTTGATTTATAAAAACAAAAAATGACGCTCTCTACCCGTATTTACTTTTTTTAAAAGACATGTTTTCAAAAGTAGATTGAGATAAGATACTTTTTGTAATTTAACCTATGCCGCAACTGTAAAAATTGTCTGACGAATCATAGCACCTCAACGGGAAAAATGTTTTTAGGATATGAAGCATTTCTTTGACTTCTTTTTCAAGACTTATTTTCACATTTTTGTCAAGGATCAATTACATCCATGTACTACGCAAATAATTTATGAAAGCGATAGCAGTAATGCTTCTTAATAAAGCACCGGGTTTTACGAGCTTGTATTGGTTATAAAAAATAGGGGACGAATAGTTAGATTTTCGATTAGTGAATTTTTAAATGAAGCTGCCATAATATGTGGAGATCTGTTGTTATAGAGAACCAGGGCTCACAATGTCCTTTTTATGCTTTGACTTATTAGCTTTTTTTGTTTGTTTGTCTGTTATAATCTATGGCGTTGCCATACTGAAATTAATAAATCTCCACATGGAATAATTAATCTGATAAAAAATCTGATAGAAAATAACTTAAATGATAAAGACGAATTTTTCAGAACCATTTTTTAATATATCGGTTTAATTGTTTATTTCATTTGTAGTCGACTTGTTCATTTTTAAATTCTAATGTATGTATCATTATCATGTCAATTTGTCTCTGATTTATAATTGTTAGTTTTGATTATTTTTTATTATATTATTATTATTTTCGATACTTACCATTATTATTTTTCAGAAGTATACTTTAAGGTCTAGTTCACACCAGAGTGACAAGTGACAACAAGTTCATACTGCAGCCACAACTGCAAACGCGTGTTGTCATTTGCACTTGTCACTCGGGTGTAAACCAGCCCTAAATTTTCTGGGTTTAAGTTTCCTTGAAATTAAGGTTTATACCTTTAAAACGAAAATTTTCAAATTTTACGGCCGGAGATGGGGAAAATTTTATTGACTATCCATCACTTTAAAGTGCCTTATGAGCCTGACTCTTTTTTTATTCCACAAAAATATGATTAGAAGTCTAATTATTATGGTTTGGTTTGGTTTCTCGTGTACCCAGTTATTGACCAAACGACTAACTGTCTGTAATTGTTAATGCAGGTTGTTATATTTTAAGTTTAATTAGATTTATATTTAAAAAACCAAATATAACGTAAGAAACCAAATATTATGTTTTTTTTTAAATTTTAAATGTTGTTTTTGCTGCATTTTGTTTTAGCGACGGCCAGTTCTAATGACAGCAAACAAAACATTTTGCTGATTGCAAAAATAGCATAAGCCAATTAAATTTATTTTGAAACGAAGCAAATCAATTACTTTTTACAGCAAAC
This sequence comes from Microlaimidae sp. YZB2_3, assembly GCA_030248175.1. Lineage (NCBI taxonomy): Eukaryota > Metazoa > Nematoda > Chromadorea > Desmodorida > Microlaimidae > Microlaimidae sp. YZB2_3. The sequence continues at coordinate 9,291 of JASAMX010008072.1, read as the reverse complement.
AGGAACAAAATATTAACTTAACAAATAAAAAAACGCTTTCTGGAAATTTTTTTAACTTTTTCAAAAATTTTGGAAGAATTTTTTGGGGAAATAGTAGTTTTTTATAAAGCATATATTATTTACCCTCATAAACTTATTGTTTTAAAAAAATTAACAAAAGTTTCTTTTGTAGTTTTTTTGAATTGAATTGAATTGTTAAATATTAAACGTTAAAAATTTATTTCAAAAAATATTTAAATAACATTTTTTAATTAAAAAATATAACTGCGAGCAGCTGTCGGTCTATCAAAACAATTGGAGGACGTTTTTAACAAAATTATTTAAGAATTGTAATGAATTTCCTATATGTATTACAAAACATCGTGGTTAAACAAAATCTGTTGATAGTAACATATTGTTGTGTTATTTTTTTCTTGAAATTATAAACTCTACTTTCCTGAGAAAATAGATTTCATCAATAAAGAAAGAACAAAGAAAAAACAGATTTTCTAAAATTTTAAACATCTGCTTCGATTCAACTGCATTATCAAGTTCGACACCCCATAGTGTTTTTATATAACTAAAACAGACCTCCAGCTGGTTTGAAAAACATAACATTTTTAAGTCGAATTTAATTGCAATGAATTTAATTGAACTAATGACATTCAGATGAAAATTAAACAAAAATTACGAAAGTATTTGTAGTAAAAACGTGATTAAATATCGTTAATTACACCAAGAAAAGTTTTTTATCACTAGATTGATTAGAAATTTTTCCGCGTATAATACAACCGTTACCGTTTAAATGCAAAAGAGTGCGCACATTTCGTTGTCACTGCCAGCAAAATCACCCACAGTCATTATACAGTCAATATAAAATATTCGTCATTGTGACTTATTCTGTAGTAAATAGGCTGTTGTTTGAAATCTAAAATAAGTCACAGTCGCATATATTTTATCCGAATCTCGGCTTATGCCGCCGTGTAACGACGATTTTGGTTTCGCTGTTTAAAAGTATGGATAAATTTATTTAGGTATTTGTTGTTAATTGACTTGTCAAAAAGTAAAAGCGGACAAATTATTTATCAACTGCATGCTCAATGTCTTTAATCTTCTTACAAGAATTATTTGCGTCGTTCGGGTTCTGGCATTAACTTGTGGAACTGTTGTGTCACGGGACCGTCGTGTTCTTTTCTACTCCGGTAATTTCCCTGTAACATATAAGAAATTGGAATTAAAAACTAACTATCAAACGTAAATAAAATACAGAATAATTGTCATATTTTTTCTCTAAATTAAAAAAAAATAATTTAAATTAAAATTATATGTTGTGTTGACGGCATTTATTGTATTTAATGAGCGAGAATTAGTTAGTTTTTCAATTTTTAAGTACATATATATTTTAATTAAATTCTCGATTTTTTAAAATCTCTTTAAAATCTTAAATTACAAACAGGTGTAGTAAATAAGCCTTCCCGATTTACACATATTTTTTTGCTTACTTAAAATAAAAATAAGGTTTTTAGAGAAAAAATAATTATTTGTACACTGAAATTTTTGTAGAAAAATATTAAGTAGCGGAAAACAATTAAGTTGGTGTGATTACAGAGATAAATTTGCACAAAATATCAGTTTGTAATAAAATTATATATACATACCTGACTAAAAAAAGAACTATAATCGTTGGCACAACTAGAACATTTTTTTCCGTCGACATCATTTTTGAACAAACTACAAATATTAATTATGAGTACGTGCGCTAATTTTTAAAATCGTTAAAAAGCTGTAAATTGAAATAGGTGCACTTGATAAAAAAGTTTTTATCTTTGTTAAAAAAATGACGTCTGTTTGAAAAAAGAACATAAACCAACCATTGCTTGAATTGTATAGGTTTGACGGAAAAGGTGAGAAAAAAATAACATTTTTCTTCAAAATGGCAATAGATTAGTATAATAAATTTAGTTGAAGTTATATAACCACAAGTTATTTCATTTTTCTTTGATAGTGAACTTTCTAGACAGAACATAAAAAGTAGGCACTTATTATATATACTGTGCTCTGTCTTTTTATATCCACATCAGCAAGTTATTAAGATTCCACGACGAAGTAATTACCAGAACTGCCACATAAGTTTTATAAGGCGACCATGTCAGAGTATGTCAGAGTCCGAAATTAAGAAAAATTGAAAGCTAAAATTGAATAAACATTTGTTGTGAATAAAAAACTCCCGGTATCTTAATATTCGGTATATTTAAGAAAACAGTTTTTGGAATTAAGAAAAGTTTTGGCGGAAAAAATGGCGGAAAACTTCAACAAAGAAAAGTTCGACAACGGTTGGAGGGCGGCTGATCCCGAAATTTCCCCCGATAAAAGACTCAAACGTCTGGAGACCTTGGTGATGGAAAAAGAGAAGATTATAAACAGTCTTCACGTGAATTTGCAGGAAGAGGTGGGTGGCTTATTCTCCATTTTTCCCATTAGTTCTGTGTAATTCTTTTTCCGGTATTATTTTACAAATTTTAGTTTTAAATTGCTGCATGAAAAAAATGAAAATATACTTATCTAATTCTGTTTGGCTTATTTTCCATTTCTTCCATTTTTTTCTTTATATCAGTTTTCATCAGTTAGTTTTTTGAAAAAAAATTTTCGTTTTGGAGTTGATGCTAATAACAGCAAAATAACAATAAAACATTAATAACATTCTTTTAATTTATAGGAAGAACTGGTTGGGTTGTATTATATTTTTCAGTTATTTTTATAATTTCTTATCAGTTGGTTCCTTTATAAGTTTTAACTTCGGAGCTTGTGCCTCAAAAAAAGTCTTCTAAATTAATGAACAAAATATGTGGTGTACTCTCCAATTTTTAATTTATTATTTTCATTTTTTTTATTTAATTTGAATTGTAATATGCTTGTTTAATAACAAGAATATTTAAAGCTATAGAAAATGTTGCAAAACTAGTTTTTTAGGAAAATTTTGCTAAAAACTCACAAATGGCGAATTTATTGTCAAAAATCTACCATTTTCTGCTATTATATATGCGCTGTATTTTTTTCAGAGTGTTGATTTTTTTTCCACAGATTATTCGAAATTGCTTGGAAAATTGTAAAATTGCTGTAATATATCAGTTAGTGCTAAATAAATTTAGTTTTCTTAATAGCATCACAATAGTTGGAAATCATCACTAAAATAGTTCTTTTGTGAACAATAATGTCGAATTGCAAAAATTAAGTTGAAATTTGTGCTTTGAAATCAATTTCACAACTACATAGATTTTATTGATGTTCTGGTTGTAAAAATATTCAAAATTTAGAAATTAATTTCATAAAGTTACATTCCAAACTTTTAAATAAAAGCATTTTCTAAAATTAAAACTTTAAAAAAGTGGGAATCAAATTACCTCTATTTAAAAGTTTGGAATAGACTTTTATGAAATAAATTTTTAAATTTTGAATAGTTTTACAACCAGAGGATCAATAAAGTTAATTTAGTTGTAAATTAGTTTAAATCACAAATTTCAACTTTATTTTTGGTAATTCGACATCATTGTTCACGAAAAAACTATTTTGGGTGTGATATGATGACGCTTATGTATATTGTATACTTCATGTATAAACTGAGTTCCAGGCAAGGTGCCTATAGCGTGTGTTTTTTTCGCGGGACTACTCAAAGCATGGACGAAAAAGCAAAATTTTGTAGTTTGTGTCGGTAAGAATGTAATGACGTAAACAAAAAACCCACCGACCACAAACCGACCAAGGGAAAATTACAAAATTTAGCTTTGCTCTCCATACTGTTTAGAGAAGTCACATCCTCGCAAAGAAAACACACGCTATAGGGGAATAGTGGATAGATTTTCTTTTTTCAAAATACATACAAGATTATTATGCTTAATAATAGAGAAAAAGAATTATTATTTTTAGATTTTTTTTATTCTTAGAATCGAGACCTAGCCACTTCAATTAATCACTGTGTCATAACATAATGATACATTTTCTATAGAATGTTATCAACCGTCAAATGGTTATTGGATATTTATATTATAAGATAATTATATATATTTATGTTTTAGCGTGTGCGGCGAGCTCAAGATACGTTAGCCGTCGAGAGCAAAGCTACCAAAATTAAAGCATGGGTAGCTACTAAACTAAGAGAGGTAAGATTTTTATTTTATTTAATATTTCTTTGATGTATTTTTAGATTTTTTTCTTCTAAAAATTAAGTGTTTTTTGATCATGGGAAAACAATACCTAATTGGCAATATACTAAGTACAAATTGATAATACTAAATTATGCTCAGTTTGAGATTTTGTTAGTTATATTATTGTAATAGTTTTTTTGTTTTATATAAATAAAGATTGAAATTTTATTACTTTAAAATTTTTTATTCACACTTTTAGTGCATTTAATTTAATCTGTATCTTTAAAAAAATTGTTCATAGTTTTAATAATTTACGATTTATAAATTAAATATAATTGATTTTTAAAACTTTTTGAAATTTAAGTTTCTTCTTTTTTCCTATTTTTGATTTCCATTTTATAAAATTTCAGAATTTTATAAGGTTTTCGATTTTTTGATATTGCAAGACAAAAACTGGGCATTTGATTTATTTATATATTTTACCGTCATCAAATTTCCACTGAGTGCATTTTTCTCATTTCAAAGTTCGGTTTATCTCTGATTTATTACTTTCTACTTATACAAAATGGTTTTATATAAATTGACTGGTGAAAAAAGTATGGTAGTTTTCGGAAAAAAAAACATAACGCACAAGGGATTTAATGAAAAGAAAATGGAAGATTTGCATGTTGAGGGAATTTAAAGTTTATAGTAATTTTAAAACTACTAATAAAGTACACATCAGCTAGAATTTAGGCATTATTTTTAGAAAAAAAAATATAATAAGAGCTACGTTTAAATTAGTTTTTAAAGCCAAAACAAATTTGTTGTCTATAGTTTTGTTAGTCTGTAACTATTAGATTTTTAACTTTGAATTTGCGAATTTTTGTATTTTCCTATCTTCTAGCAATGTTAAATTATAGTTTAAAATTTAGTTTATTGATTTACAAATTTTTTTTCGTAACAGTATAAATTCTACATCAAAAATATTGTCATTTTTCTTATATTATACCATATTTATCTTTAATTGTGTCTTAATAATTCTTAAGTGCCTAAAATCAAAATTTCTATGTCAAAAACATATCAAGATGTTTTTACTAATTGTTTGTCTGTTAAAATTCTTTGATGATTTTAGGACGCGTTTAGTACCTGTACCATTTTGTAATATAGCCTAAGTTTTAGAAGAATTTTCAAATTTACTGGTTTTCACTTTTCTTAGCGAAACGTTCGTCGATTTTCTAGATTGACATTTTGTATTGCTTCATATTCATCTTTTTAAGTTTTTAATTTTCCTTCAATAGACTAGTTCTGAATAAGGGTTTTTTAGTGTAGAACGAGGGTACAATGACAACTAGCGCCAATCATATGCAGGGAAAAAATTGAGAAACAGCAAGCGACTAGTACATTTTACGGTTTTAAATATTTTAAATATTTATTGGTTCAAAATATCGACTCCTTCCCTTCAATAATTTCTTAAATAGTTTTTAATTTTACAGAAACAAAAGCATTTTTGATGATTTTTAGTTTTTTGCCGCTTCCTACTTTTTTTCTTCCTCCTACTTTTCCTACGCTTGGTTTCCTACTTTTTTTATGTTTTAATTACAGAAAATGCGTCTAACTGTGAAAGTTTGGAATAGACTTTTTAAAATTAATATTTATATTTTGAATACTTTTACAATCAAAAAATTAAAAGCCTATGTAGGTTTAAAATTAGTTTCAAAGCACAAATTTCAACATTATTTTTGCTAATTCGAAATCATTGTTCACAAAAATACTATTTTAGTGGTTATTTCTAAATTTTGTGATGTTTAATCAAATGACCAAAATTTATTTAGCACAAACTGATATATTAAAACATTTCAACATGATGAAACATATCACAGTGTAGCAATTTTAATTAAATATAAGTTTAAACTTAATAAACTAAGAAAATTACGATCTTTTCAAATTTTATTATTTTCTTTTTGTACTTTTCTGGTACAGTAAAAGACCTTTATTCAAAATTAGTCTATATCTATTATATTTTATACAGCAGAAAATTAATTCGATCCCATAAGAAACTTTATTGTGCCGGTTTCTTTTTGCTCAGTTCCTAAAAAATTATACTGTTACAATGGAAATTCTTATAACGTCTTGAATGAATTACTCCATTATTACAAATTCTATCTACCTCAAATATTTTAGCTTCTCCAGACCAGTTTTACAACGTTTATAAATTTGTATTTAATCTATTCAGTAACAAAAGAGTTGTATAAGCCGGGCGTTACAGGAATTTGATTAGTGACAGTCCTCCTTTAACAATGTTTTACATAATGATGTCAAAACAAATCTAAGACACAAAAGCCGTTGTCGCTAAAGATACATGATGACGCGTTTCGCTTACCCAGTTATTTTTTTTGAAAAAATAAAACAAAAAACAGTTACGGTGACTGACAAAAAATTTGCATAAAAAACCCCTAACACAAAAACCAGCATTAAAGCTTACCGGACCCGTACATCCCAGTTTGCGAATGCATTCTTGTTACCGCCGTTTGTTTCCCGTGACAACTTACGTTTGAATTACGTTCGCAATTTTTATAAAAAAAATTCTCGCTCGCGGCCGCCGTGATGCTTTCGGCAAAACGGGTCAAAAGCGCTAAAAAATCAACGCGACTGTTATTTAACATTTTAATGATTATTCACTCAGGAATTTTAAATGTAAAAGAAGTCGCAGTCGTCTGAATATTTTGCGGATTGTAACTCATTTTGAAATAAAAAAGCACGAGTTAAAACGGTGAAAAATTCAAAGAATTTTAAAAGTTGGCCACGATAAGATTTTATCTTCCAACTTTTCTTCAACTTAGTAATGGGAATCGCGAGTTTTAATTATAAATAGATTTTTTTATTGTCGTCACATATATGGAAGGCTACTGTCTATGTTAAAAAAAACAAACAATTAGAAGTTTTTCTACTTTTATTGTATTATAAATAATTTACACCTGACTGACTCCGATGACTTGAAATATTTTATTGATTACCTACTTAACAAGAAAACATTAAAAACGTAAAAAAATATCTATTATTAAAAATTAAATGTCTCATTTTATCAATATAGTCATTTCAGAACAAAAATTTCAATTTTTTTGAACAGATAAAGGTCATTAATTTGAATTTAATTTGTAAACAACTTCTATTTAAAATAAATGCCTTCTAATTAAAAAAACACGTGATAACCACACAGTTTTAAAAGCTCTTTCATGTTGGCATACAATTTCACGAAGTCAATCAGGATGTAATTTTGCAATGAACAACTTTGCAGCTTTGCGGTCGACAAAATTCAATGTCCGCTTTTATATTATATTAAAAATTGAACTTGCCACTAAGTGGGAATTCATTTATAACTTTGTTTTAATAATAATAAATAAATATTTATTTGTTGCAAAGGTTACGTAGGTGTAACACACTTACAGTACAACAAAAATATTAAAACACAAAACAATCGGAAGAAAAATAAAAGGCAAATAAATAAGATAAAAAGAATAGTGTACAAAGCTTATGAAAATACAAAAACAAAAACATTCCATTTTGATTACAAAAAAAAGGGCAAAAAGATAATACAAATTGTATTCACACTTATAATTTTATGTTAATACACTTGCAGAAAAATATTACACAAAAATGTATAAAACTGACACATATTAAAAATATTAATAATACCATTATTAATCCCAAACCATTATTAAAGCATGTATTTAAAACTAAACATTAAAAACACATTTTACAAATAACAATTTTTTGAAAAAATTTTTTATCACTTTTTGACGAAATTTAGAGTAAGAGCCGGAAAAAACAAAATCAGATGGCAATGAATTCTATAAGTTGATCACACGATTAGAAAAAAAGTTTTTGGTTAATTAAATTTTACAAAATTTGCCTATTAGTTTGAAACCATGATTACGTGTGCGAGGGTTATGATCAATAGAGAAAAATTTATTAATAGGAACATCGACCATGTTATGTAAAATTTTATAACACATCAACATATTGTTTCTTAACCTTCGAGTTTCAAGCTTGTCAAGTTTAAGCTCTAAGAGACGAGTCTAATAGTTAACTTTAGGAAATGAGCATCTTTGATAAAGTTTTCTGGTAAATGACCTTTGCACTTTTTCGAGAAGCTCAATATCCATAAGATAATGAGGATTCCAAACAAAAGTTTCAAACTCGAGTAGAGATCTCACGTAACTAGTATAGGCTTTAAGCAGGAAAGACATATTAAATGTTCAAAAAGCGCGGAACAAAATAGCTATACGTTTTTGTGCTTTAGCGGTGATTTGAGAACAATGTTCTGAAAATTTTAGATTATAAGACATGAGTACCCCCAAATTCTTTATATATTTTATACTTTCAATAAACTCATTGTTTAAAATATAATTATAATTCAAGTTTTTATTTCCCAGATGAAGTACATTACATTTATTTATAGCAATTTTTAACTGCCACTTGTTTGTCCATTTAAAAAATTTATCTAAATTATTTTGAAAATGTTTTTGATCTTGAAAGTTGTTGACAAAACTATGTATTTTAGCATCATCGGCAAAAAGTTTTATAAAAATTTTAGAATCAAGGCAATCAGGCAGGTCATTGATATAAATTAAAAAAAGGAGTGGCCCAAGGACACTTCCTTGGGGTACTCCACTGGACTGTTATAATTTACGCGCTTAATAACCATAATTTAATATCTTCTTTTATTTTATCAAACTCCGCATCAGCCATGGGCAGAATTTCATTTCGGCTGCCCCGGGATTGTTTTGGTAATCGGATAATTCCCAAAGTAGTTTGTCATCATTGTTTACTAGTGGCAGGGGAAGGATTTGGGTATATATGGGCCTATTTGTAGCCTTTGTCCACCATCGTAATTACAAGCCGCCGCATTAATGACCCTAAAGTGCGCGAATGTCGTGTGGAAATCGAGATGGTTCCTCTCCTACTGGAGGTTAATTTCCTACTAGTGAAACCAGAATAACTCAAAGCTTTGCATTAAACAAATAAAACTATAAGTGCTTAACTTAGTTTGCTCCTTAGTTTTCATTCTAAAAGAAGCTTAACGAATCTGAAGTAAGAATAGAAAAACCTATGAGGGAACTACTTAAAAAACTAATTAACCTAACATTAAAAAACGTTTTCTAAAAAATTAGGTAAAACAGAATTTAAT
>JASAMX010008069.1:0-56431 GCA_030248175.1 Microlaimidae sp. YZB2_3 | reverse complement strand
TATTTTGCCTGTACTTCGTTCAGGTACGTATATTCTTAACCTCCATCCTTAAAAGCTATATTCCTCATTCGTTACTGATTGATCAAAAATAAACATGGACTCATTAGAAAGAAGAAGGAATTACGCAACTTTCTTAGGAAGCACTTTTTTCATTTAGGTCCTTGTTATCGATTTATTGATCAAAATAAAAAATTTGAAATATAGACAAATAAAAACTCCCAACCGCACAATAGCAGCCTTTTGGCAACAATAAGGATTGTACAGAGCAGACAACCAACAGCCCCTCATAGAAACCGCACAAAAAAAGCAGACCAGTTTTAATTGGTGGCAGAAACGGAACCAGTTCCCAGCGCCATCTGCTTCAACCGCGCGGAAAACGGAGAAAACAACAGAGTACTTTTTTAATTCTTGCATTACTGATGACAAAATTAATTCAAAATTTTTATTTATTAAAAAATAATAATAAGCGTCGGTGGCGCGGTAGCGCCACGCGCCGGTAATCATCGGTGGTGCGGGGTGCCATACTGCAATTTAACCCACGGCACCGCGCCAACTATACTTAGAGAACGTGAGTAAATTTTGTAATTCATGTTGATCATCTTATTATTTGGCGCACGGCATCGCGCCAACTATATTTAGAGAACGTAAGTAAACTTTGTCTGGAGCGCAACTGCACCGCACTAACTATAATTAAACAACGTAGGTAAATTTTTTAATTTAAATTCATCTTCTTCTTATTATTATTTTTTATTTAAAAAAGTACGTCGTTGCGCAGCTAAAACTATAGTTTATTAGGCTATTTTTTTAATTTAATTCAAAAAAAGTGGTAGACTAGCCTTGAAAAATGCTCTAAGAATAGAGCAGGAAAAAGGGGCGATTTTTCCCCGGGCGTATGTTTAGACAGAAAAGATGTGGACTAGGCTGAGATGGACATTATGTGGACTATAGGAAATTTGCGTTTGGTTTGGGCAGCTGCTCACTAAATAAAAAGGGGGGGGGGGGGGGGGGGGGGGGGGGGGGGTTTCTACCATATGATAATGATTTGTTTATACATTGATCTAATCACACAGCATTGTTGCATGTTTTTTAGTTTGATGAAATGTCAATTTAAAAATCATACTCACAGCAATCTTTGACAAGCGCAAAATCGCCACTTTTTCAAATTTATTGTTGTTTTTTACACATACAAATATAACCTTCTAATTAAAAAAGTGGCGATTTCGCGCTTGTCAAAGATTGCTTTGAGTATGATTTTTTAAATTGACATTTCATCAAACTAAAAAACATGCAACAATGCTGTGTGATTAGATCAATGTATAAACAAATCATTATCATATGGTAGAAATTTTTATTTAGTGAGCAGCTGGCAAAACCAAACGCAAATTTCCTATAGTCCACATAATGTCCATCTCAGCCTAGTCCACATCTTTTCTGTCCAAAACATACGCCCGGGGAAAAATCGCCCCTTTTTCCTGCTCTATTCTTAGAGCATTTTTCAAGGCTAGTTTAATGTTTTAAAACTAAATAATAACAACTTCCGAGAAGTGTTTTAACCTGCTGAAAATGACTAATAGCAGCAGCAGCGGTTGTATTTTTTTGTTGTGCAGCCAGACTTGCAGTGTTAAAATAATCGTACTGCGAATAAAACAGTATTGAGTACAAAAAATTTGCAGTCCTCGCTGCAAAAAAACTAACACTGTAAAAAATCGCAGTGCGAAAAAACTAGCAGACAATGGCGAATTTTTAAGACCGAACGTGTAAAAAACTGTAAAAGACTGAACGTGCCAAAAAAATTTTGGTCAAAAATTTAGTGTAAAGTCGGACATTTTTTTAGGTTATATTGTTTAGTATACAATCGACAGATATTTCTTTTTATTTAAAGACCAGGTTTACCGTAAATGACGTAATTTCAACCAAGTCTTAGTTTTGTCGGCTTTTAATACGCCATTGAATTCGGGCTAAAAGACTTAGTTTTAGTTCAAGTATGGAGCGAATGGAGCTCTGAAGCTCCGCCTCCTAAATGAGCGCTTTTAAATTTACAAGCTTGAAAAATATATAAAGCTACTTTATCTGCATTTTTAAGATTGTTTCTAGCATTTATAGACAAAATAATCTATGGCATCACTCTCTAATTATTCGTGAAGTTAGAACAAAAAAAGGAAGCTCCGGAGCTCTGGGGTTTGCTCCAGAGCTCGGAGAACATTACTAGGCACTAGGCAGACCTTAAGGTACATTGCATTAGCGTCGTGCTCTTGAATTGATAAAAATTAGCATTTGAATTTGCGTAAACGAATTTTCTTTTAATTTAAATCAACAGAAATTAGTCATATGTGTGATATTTAATTTTTGCAAACAAATAATTTCCCTTATCGAAAAATACATGTAATTGACTTTTTCTTCAGTGCACAATGTTTTTATATTTATTTAGTTCAATACGATTGGGATTGTTTATTTGTTTTTAATCTATTTGTTAAATGCGTCACAAAACTGTTTTTCGTTTCGTTAAAATTTAGAACACCTGTTTTATTAAAAATTTAAATTGAGCAGATCAGAATTTTAAGACATGTGCACTTCTAGAACTGCAGACCTGTGCACGGTCTGGAAATGCCCCCACCCCCTCCCGCTATATTGAAGGATTTGTCTCCCCTCCGTTTTATTGCCCCCTCCCCTCCCACCCAAAAATGAAAAAGTACCCAACAATTATGACGCCATTTTTGACCAATTCGCCATCATCCCCAATTCTTTGCAGTTTTTAGCCTATTTCATTGTTTTTTAAGCCATTTTAGACCTATTTTTACTTAAATTTCGCCTTTTTGCTCCTTTTGTTTCTTTTTTCTTTCTTTTTTTCCTTTTTCTTCTGATTGCCCCCGGTTTTTCCCCCCCCCTCCGTTTCAAAAAAGTTTCCCCTCGTGCCCCCCCATTTTGGAATTGTCCCCCCAGAGGGGTGGTTCGGGGAATACTATCCCCCAACCATCTCCCCTCCCTGCCCACCTATGGATACCAGCGTATTATTCATTTATCACAGAAAAGAAGTAAAGTCAATTAAAAATCTAGACGCACGATGATAACGGTATTGTTTCCGGTTTACCACTGAATATTTTAATCTCGTCGGTGTAACAAAACCTAAAAAATAAATTATTCTATCATTATGGATTTTTGTTTGTCATTGATCAATAATACGAACTTACTGTATTTAAGAAGCTTTCTGATTACCTATTCGCTTTACATGGCTTTAAGAAAATTAAGTTAAAATTAGTTCGTAGTGGGACACATGACCCAGGATTTCATTATCAAAGGGAATTCCATTCACATTTAAGGCTGGTTCATACTTATGTAAAAACGTCCTTTGTGTAAAGTCCAAAGGACAAATACAGCGTATAAACGTATGTAAAATCGTCCTTTGGACTTTGTCCAAAGGACGTTTTTACATTAGTATGCACCAGCCTTAAGTGTACAAAAATCAGAGGTTATGAAGTTACAATCCAATTTTAAACATAAATTTGCGAAAACCCCAAAAAAAGTTGGAATTTGGTGGCTGGGTTACATTCCAATATATAAACTGAAAGCTACTTGTACCTACTTTTTGAAAAATTTAAAATCGTAACTTCACCATAACTCGTAATTGCGAAAATGTACTTTTATGTCGTTTACACGTTATCATTTCATATGCATAAAAAAATAAAAGTGAAACTTTTACTAGGGTAGTGCATTTAATTTCGGCACTTTTTCGTTTTTCCAATATAACTTTTCACTGTATGGCCTGATTTTCATGTTTGATAGCTCATGTTAAAGCTTTTACGATACTGCGTTGCGTCATAAAAAATTCACTGTACGAAAGTTGTTTTTTTACTTAATTAAATCAGTTTTAAAAAAAATGGAAAATTGCCGAAATTAAATGTATGCATTTAATTTCGGCACTTTACAAACAATCGATTGTTTCTTAGTTAAAAAATCATCATTTTCAAAAATTTAAAAGCCTATCATTATCTCCAGACAGTTTTCTTTAATTTAAGCTTTTACTTGTTGTTCAAGGTGTAACTGGCAAAAAGTTACAGCTAAAATGGTAAATGGTATCAAAATGAACAAAATTTGGGAAAAAAGTGCATTTAATTTCGGCACTTTTTAAAAAGACCCCCTTAATCGAGTTTAAGTGCAGTGCTATGACTCCTACACATTTCAACGTAGTCTTTTAACTATTTACATAACTACAATTTAAGACCAGACCACTAAATTCAACCCGTTTTTACCTACATCAATAGTGTGCCGAAATTACACTATTTTATTTTATAACGATTGCTCACCACAGACGCAACGTAGAACCACGGGGACTAAAAATTCGGAAAATGGACTAAATTTTACCGGGACAGTTTAGTTTTTAAACCAATTTATTGCGTAATCATGAAATGCCCATGTTCTAAAAACGAGTAACATTTTTTTATTATTATAAATCACACAATTTCACATGAAAATATCATAACATAACAAATAAAAAGCTCACGACAGTCATCTACATATAATTAGCTCTCATTTGAGCTATCAAACGTCGTATTCCGTCCAGGATTACCAAAGATATACTCCAAAATCAAAAATGCCCAATTGGGAAAAGTGCCGAAATTAAATGCACTACCCTATTGTAAATAATTATTACAAGAGTTTTATTAAATTTTAAGTTTTTTATTACTAAAATTAACGATTCACCTCTTTCCACTATTCGAACCCTGTATTGCAATAGCTGAGGTAAGTGTAAAGTAGTTGGGGTATATTTCGCTCCACCATTGATTTTTCTCATAAGTAATATTTAGTTACAAGAGTTTTATTAAATTTTAAGTTTTTTATTACTATAATTAACGATTCACCTCTTTCCACTATTCGAACCCTGTATTGCAATAGCTGAGGTAAGTGTAAAGTAGTTGGGGTATATTTCGCTCCACCATTGATTTTTCTTATAAGTAATTTTTAGTCCAAATGGTTTTTGTAATTCCCAAGGAGTATTAATTATGATAGTTTTGCTCTGTCCGGGTGAAAGACTACTGAAACTGCTAAATAAAAATAAAATAATTATGTAAGTAAGATTTAAGTAAGTAAGATTTTATGTCAAATAAACGTACACATGGTTCATAGTACCAAAATTTATATAAAATGCAAACACATATATCACATTGGTATACGAATACTGACAAGGCACGTAAAGGATATACTCTAATAACCCTCTTAAAAATCGATTCAATTATTACAGCATACGAATAATATAACGGTCACAAAAATGTAGTTTATTGGTAAAGTTGGCAGAATACTTTAAGGTTAACACAATTAAGTTTAGATTTAAATTCAAGTAAAGATTCAGCACAAACCACTTTACTAGGCAGGGCATTCCAAGTGTTAATAATTTGCTCCTCAAAAAAGGTTTTTTTGACAATAAAGTTTATTTAAGTTACGTTTTTTAAGTTTTAAAGGGTGTCCTCTTAAGCTATATTCACGAATTTGAAAGCAAAAGAACTCATTTGGGCAAACGTCAACCAATTTATATTTACGATTTTGAATGTCATAATTGGGTCGAATTTAATACGACGAAGTTCAAGAGATTCAAGATAGCTACTGTAAGGAATTTTGCATTTAAAAAAGACTGAACGTGTAAAAAACTTCTGGACCCTTTCCAAACAAGTGACATTTTTAAGCAAGTAAGGGTTAATAGGTGTATTGCTTTCGAGTATGGGACGAACGTAAGTTTTGTACGCTCTTACATAGCAGGAGAAACGGGTTTACGGATTTAAAAGATTTCAAAAAAAAGGCAGGCACGAGAATAGGCTTTTGATGCAATTTTTGAGCAGCGCGAAGAAAATTGTAGATCATTTGTTAAAAGCACATCTAAAAGTCACGAATTTCAGTGACAGAATCTATATTATGGTCACATAACGAATATTTAACAAAAGGGATGTTTTTATTTTCAACGGACTTACCCAGCATTATAAAAATTGGGTCTACGGCCCCACCACAAAACAAAGTTTCTCTCAAATTAAATGCATTTTGTTGTGTTATTTTTGAAATTAGAAATACTAGAAATAATAAAACATCTATTTGAGAAATTTTGACGTGCTTTTTTTATTAAATTAAAGCATTACAAAATGTTCTTTTCTGGTTACCGAAATAAATTGACATATGAAAAACCTTATTAATGCTTAAAATAGCTTTAAATAATAGTGAGAAGTTGACAAAAATATTCAAAATTGCTTTAATATTGTTGTTTAATCTCCGGTTTCCAAAAAAAATTGGTAGAAATCATTGGTTTCATAACAAATTTTCATTTCGTGGTGGGACCGCGGACCCCAAATTTTGTAAAGCTAGATAGGTCCACTGAAAAAGAAGAACATTTTTCATATGCAATGTTTAATTGCCACTTTTTGGTCCATGTACAAAAGTTTAATAAAGTCTATTTTATCTCGTCAAAATTTTGGTCAACTCGTCCGCTATAAAACTTACTGTCGTCAGCAAACAATTTTAAGCCGCACGATCCTTCAAGGCATGAAACAATATCATTTATATAGAGCACAAACAAAATAGGACCTAGTACGGAACCTTCGATGGACCCCAGACAGCACAGGAACGGAGGCAGACAAGTCACCACCCACGGATACTATTTGGGAGCGGTCAGACAAAAATTCTTTAATCCAGTTTAATAATTCATAGCCTATTCCATATTTCTCAAGCTTTTTTAACAATTTTGAATGGAAGACTTAGGCGAATGCCTTTGAAAAATCAATGTTAACTGAGTCCACGCATAGGCCTCTATTTACGTGTTTTTTCCAGTCATTTAACGTACATAGTCAACAATTGCGTACAGGTGGACCGCTTAGATAAAAAGCCAAATTGATCAAACGGGATTAAATTATTTTTGCGAAGAAATAAAATAGTAATTCATCGGCAATAATTCGTTCAGCTAATTTACAAATAAAACTACATAAAGAAATGGGTCGGTAGTTATCACGCACCGATTTTAATCCTTTTTTATGTATGGGGTGAACTCTAGCCTTTTTTCAAATTTTAGGTAAAATACCTGTTTCCATGTTTATAGTAAAAAGCATTGAAAAAGGTGGAGCTAATTTCTTTAAAAGAGACTTAAAAAATAGAGCAGGGAAACCATCCGGGCCTTTCGATAGCTTATTAGGCAAACGACGCAACGCTCGCAAAACATTTTCCATTGAGAAAGAGACATAATACAAACCAATATTTTCTGGTACAATTCTTGGAAAATCGGGAATTTCGTTTTTGTTTTTGGTAAAGAGCGATGCAAAAAATTGATATAATATTGTAGCTTTCTCGTGGTCATCACAGTTGTATACATTATTATCATTAAGTATTGGTGGAATGTTAGAATACGAGTTAATCTTTGAATTTACATACGTATGAAATGAATTAATGTTCTTAGAATTTACAATATTAATTTCTCAGTCAGTAAAAATTTTTTGGATAGCTTCGTCATACATTTTACAACATTCCTTATATTTAATCTTAAAATTAGGATTTTTTTAGTTTTTTTGTGTAACAAATGTTTGCGAGTTTCAAGTTAATGAATGTGTTTTGGATATCGCCATTTTTTGTATTGGAGTTTTTCAAAGGTACGAACGTTTTTATACAATAGTTAAGTTTATCAGAAATTTGTTGAAAAAACAATTCCCCATTTTTAACCCCGTTTTCGTCTATGCATTTAGAAGCGATTTCAAACCAATGGACCTACCTAGCATTACAAAAAGTTGGGTCCGCGGTCCCGCCGCGAAATCGGACTTCGTTATGAAACCAATGATTTTTACCAAATGTTTTCAAAAATTAGAGATTAAACAACTATATGAAAACAATTTGGAATATTTTTGTTAACTTTTGACCATTATTTAGAGCTATATTAAGCGTAACTAAAGTTTCTCATATGTAAATTTTTTTGGTTAATCAGAAAAAAATATTTTGTGATGATTAATTAAATACAAAGAGACCACTAAAATTTTTTAAGTATATGTTTTATTTGTATATAGTATTTCCAATTTCAAAAATAATATGAAAAAATGCATTTAATTTGAGAGAAAATTTGTTTCGTGGTGGGACCCGCGACCCAATTTTTGTTTTGCTAGGTAGGTCCATTAATAAAATTTAAAAACAGTTTAATTTCATCTAGTTTAGCGCGCTTAAAATTTGGCACCATTTTGTCAGATCCATACAAGAATATTGAAGTATTAAAAAGTAAAAATAACGCTGATGATCGCACGTTTGAGCGAGAATAGGAAAAACCTCGATGTTTTGAACAATAGAATTGTCAATACTAAACACAAGATCTGAAAAAATTTGTCACTTGTTGAATAGTTGACAAACTGTTTTAAATTATTTCGTCATGGAACCATCGCGTCGTGGGGAACAATGGAGTGAATCAGATGTCGAGCTGCTTCCAGGTCGTTTCTGGAGTTTTCTAGTCCAAATTTGGAATTTTCTTCCTGCTTTCTAGCTTTAGAAATCTTCGAGGCAAAACATTCCAAAATCCGGTCAACAAAGCAATGTGGATTCACCGATCCTTTCTTTTTACCGCGTTTTACCACGGTGGTCCAAGACGACGGGTTAGAATCCGGAGAATCAGCATTTGGACCGACGGGATCGACAGAAAAAACTTCGGTTCTCTCCATATTAGTATCAAGCTTTTTAGACATATAAAAGTTAGCTTCAGTCTTATCAAAGCAAGGAGGGCAGATGGTAGGAAGGATCAACTTGCTTTCCACTTGCATGTGAATCCGGTGCAAGTTAAATGCATATTACACAAACAGAGTTTGCAAGAGACCGGTTTTTGTTTATCTCCGACGGCTGTGAGTAAATGGGACAGGTCATCTTGGCAGTTGTCCAATACAGTAAAGAGTACCACTCAGCCCTTTACAATAGATAGAAATGTTCGGAGGCAAGTGAAAAAAACAGCGAAAGTCAAAAAATTAATTTAACAGCTATTATTTCCATTTTAAGCTTGGATACCAACGAAGAATAAAATTAAGTGGCTGAGAAAAAATGCCGAAATCAAGCCAAATGACGTGATACCAATTTTTTCAAAATATAAAGTTTATTGCAATAGAAATTGAAGTTTAGAACAATTAAAACGGAGAACGAGCGAAAAACAGCCGCATGCGAATAGTTTCGTAATCTGTTTTTCATGTTTTTTTTTAAAAAGACACTCAATTTTTCTGTAGTTTGCTAAATATATACTGCAATATTATTTCTGAAATTTCGCGCCAGTTTAGAGAGTTTAAGTTTATTTATTGCACAAACATGGTTAAATTTTAAACTTTGAGAAATGTCTAATGGACTTTGATAAAACCTGCAGTTGTATACTTTGATTTATTTGGTTATGCTTTTTTGATTAGTTTTTTCTTATCCCCAAAGTTCCAGCGCTCCAAGGAGTACTACACGTGTGACGAGTGGTATGTGCAATATTTTTTTGCTGTAAAATTGTGATTTTTGCGTCTAAAACGCGGAAAGAAAACGCGCCAGTGCAGCTTAATATTAGCTCCGGCATGCCACCTTTTCATACATTGAGACCAGAGACGTGATTGACACTCCACGTCTCAGCAGCGATAACAATCGCAAAGGGTTAAACGCATTATCGTAATGCGTGTGCAAATTTAAATCTAATCCGCAGAATATTCTGCGCGTAGTAATTAAATAAAATAAATTATGTTTATAGAAATCTTACTCCAGAAGATCCGCTGGCTCATTTGAATTCATACCATCGGTTAAACTTAAATCTATGGACCCTCCTGCGCCATGATAGATAGCAGATTGGGAATGCTCAGGCAAGCTATCAGCTCCCACAGTTATTGTAACTCTGTAAGATAGACCTAAATTTATTGTAAAATACTAAATTTAACAACAAACAAATACTATAAACAATTTTTAGTTTTCTGTACAAAAAGAATTTGCATCGTGGAAAAATGGTTACATGGAAAAATGTTGATTAATAATCTACTGTATTGGAGTTTTCCCCCTTTGTTCCATTTTATTATTTAGTACCAAATTACGCAGTCCGAATAAAGTTAGTTTTTTTTTATTAATCAACTTGTTGTTTTGGCTTTTTGACCATAAATATACTGTACATCTAGCATTTGAACCTATAAGTGTCAGACTCAGTGCTTTACCTATTATAATAGGCGTTACACATTTACATTACTTTACACATTAGTGTTAAACTTTACACTCGTTACATCTTTGCTTTTTATTATTTATAATGACTCGTAAATATATTTTTTTGAACATCAACACAACAATAATTAGATAAACACCAGGTAAAAAAAGAATTGTCTCTTTTTCTTTGCGCATAGTCTTTTGATAAACACGTCATCTTTTACACGCAAATTTGTAAAAAAGATTGCCCAAAAGGATTTTTCTTGAGGCGTACCTGGCAGCTGACATATGTGGAGTCCTTTTTGACAATGTAAAACAATAAACAATGTTAACAAAGTCTCATAATTGCATACGGTGTTGTTTAATTTGCATTACAATTTGTTGCACACTCCTCATTGATCGTTCGCTATTATTTTTATTTTATTAATAGTACATTCAATTATTTTCGCGTGGTTTTTCAACCAAAGAATTAAGGTGATTCAACAGCTGCGAACGCACTTTTGAAACTCAATATTACTTTACGTAAAATTTAAAAATAGTTTTATGGTTCAAAACACTCACCACAAAACTCAGAAGCGGTTCGGTTGTCCTGGCGAGTGCCGAACATGTACATTCCGGAGAAAGGAGTCCCTATGTCCGTTAAATAACCGGGAGTGGCGCATCCCATTACAGGATCGCAGTTGAAACATTTTCCGCTCAGCCAATCAGAGGTCGAGTTACACGGAAACGCCTACTGGTAAAAGAAAAATTGAACTGATTTGTTGATTAAACAATTTCAACTGACATCGAGATTCTACAGAGAGAATTAAAGGGGAAAAACGAAATTTTTTGGGATATTTAAAAAGATTCAAAATTATTTTAACCCTCGCATTGATTGCTGCAATATTTCATCATTAACGTATTTAACATAACGTCGTTAGTACAAGACAAAAAGATACAATCCCTAAATTATCAACTTAACTCCGACTTATAACGTTTGTACATATTAATTATGTAATAAAAAATAAAAAAAGTCACAGATAGTAGTATTTTATGACGATTCTGGCTCATTGCGTCATGGTTACTTTAAACTGACACTGGTTTCCCGCCTGCAGGATGCTCGTGGTCATTAGCAGCGGGCAGCGCTCATGGCTGCACGCTATGTCCTTCACGCTGTCTTTGCAACCCGGTTGGTACAATCCCCCGTTGGCGTAGAAATCCAAATCGCCAAAGGGCTCCATTGTACCCAGAAATCCTCTGCCTAAACGTGTTATTAAAGCAAAAAAATATAAGAATTTATCCATTTGTGGTATTATTAATTACATTTCGCGCAGCTGCTTTGACATAAAATGAAAAATTGCAATGAACTAAAGTCCCAACTGCACAAAAGAAAGCACATTATCAAGATAAATTGGTTTAATCGATTTCGACAATGAATGCAAAAGCGAAACTCAAAAAGTAATGGACCTACTTAGCATAACAAAAATTGGGTCGGCGGTCCCATCACGAAACAAAATTCCTCTCAAATTAAATTCATTTTTTTGTATTATTTTGGAAACTGGAAGTATTGGTATAACATCTACTTGAAAACTTTTAGTGGTCTTTTCGTATTTAATTAAGCGTTACAAAATGTTGTTTTTTCTGATTAAGCAAAAAAATTTACATATGAGAAACCTTAGTTACGCTTAATATAGCTCTAAATAATGGTCAAAAGTAAAAAAAATACTCAAAACTGTTTTAATATAGTTGTTTAATCTCCGGTTTGCGAAAAAATTTGGTAAAAATCATTGGTTTTATAACGAATTCTGATTTCGCGGCGGGACCGCAGACCCAAATTTTTGTAATGCTGGGTAGGTCCATAAGCAAAACAAAATTAAAATTTGCATATTCTTATTTTTTAACCCACCCTTATGTTGATTTTCATCTTTTTTTAATATCTTTAAATGGTAACAATTCTTACCATCTTACCGTCGTATGCAGTCGTAGCGATAATAGAAAAATAATTTACAGTCGCCGCTATAAATGTAGGCGTCTAGACTGTAGAAAAACCATGATAAGATAGGTACGGTAAGTGCCGATAATGTACGCTAATTAATTAAAACAACGCCAGATTTTACCAACTTTCATGAATAATTTATAACCTTAAGATTTATGGATTAAGAATAAATTAAAAAATAAATATTCAAGAGGGTAACTGACTTAAAATCGACCTACCTTAATTTCGGTCACCGGTTGTTATTTTTGCTCTGCGTATATATTAGTTACGAAATAAACAATGTAAGGCTAAATAAATGACATGACGATCTATCCAGCCATACGCATTTCATTTCATAAATTTACGCAAGGCAAAAAAAAACAGCCAGTGGCCGAAATTAAAGCCCGGCCGACTTTAAGTCAGTTACTCTATACCTAGAGTTGCCAAATTGAAAGGCTTTCCATTGCAGTGTATGCATTGCACCAGGTTGGCGTCCGAAAAGTTCAATCGCGTCATGGGACTGCAATGAGCGAACAGAGGACCGGCGGGGTCGATTCCTTAAACAGTCTTTTTCTTCAGTTAAGGCCAGTTCCCACGGGAGTGGCAAGTGACAAGTGGCAAGCAAAAAGTGGCAAGTGGCAAGTGGCAAGTGGCAAGTGGCAAGTGACAAGTGGCAAAAGACAAATGGCAAGTGACAAGTGACAAGTGGCAAGTGACAAGTGGCAAGTGGCAAGTGGTAAGTGACAAGTGGCAAGTAACAAGTAGCAAGTGACAACGTCTCTCGCGAGCGTTTACAATGCCACTTGTCGCCGCGGCGTTAATGCGTTTTCTTTTCCCACTTGTCACTCACCATTCCATTCTGAATCCTTTGAAAAAATGAATTTATAGCAAATATTACAGTGGTTCGGGTAGTTTAGTGGCAGAATGCTCCCTTATCGAGGGAAAAGGTAAAGCCCAGTTCCAAATTTATCGATTTAATTTAAAAAATTGGGTCTTGAAGCAACGTCTACACTACAGTAATATTTGCTAAATAGTGAAATACTAGAGCGCAAGTGATTAAAAAAATTACTTGAAAACTGGCAAAGCCAGACGCACAGTATTTCCCTATATTTTTTAAAGATGCTGCTGATTTAGTTTCGAAAACATAACATACTTAATCAAATTTATGTTTGGCGCAAAATTTGATTAGGTTTGCGAAATTTTACTTTTTTTACGAGAATGTCAAAGCCCTATTAACAACGTCTATTGAAGATCTATAATGCGTTTTAAAATGAAATGAATTATGCAATATTAATTGTGAAGTTCCTCAAGTAATATGTTTTAAAAAATTTGGCAGCAGTACTTGGTCTGGCACAAGCAGAAAGCCTTCTTTCCTCAATGATTACAAATTATATTTTGTTTTTGAACACTTATACTAATCATTAGTTTTATAATACAAATAGAAATCATTATTTACAATATATGAATTTAGCGTTAAATAATGCAATTGAACGTTATTGTTCAATTGAATTCATTGTAACTAATATGAATCAACTTTTTGTTTTTGTTTTTATACCATAATTGTCATTAAGAATGTAAACAAAATGATCGTCAATCGATGGAAACTCATAGCTTTTTACGTCTGTTTATTAACTTGTTATTGCACTTTACAACACTTATGCGTCAAAAAGACCGACCCGTCAAACACAATTCTTGTTTTGTTGTAAAATGGGAGAAAACCCCGCAAAACCCCAAACTAAATTTGCACTTTTTAAAAAATAGGAAAGACTCTGATATGTATATAAAATTAATTGCTAAAAATTTCAAAAAAATACATAACCCTAATTTAAAAGTAGAACATTTTTAATTTCTTATGTTTAATTAATAAAACAAAACTAACAAAACTAATTTTAAGAATAACTTTTTAATTTGAATTATTTTTATTTCATTTCGTTTATTTATTAAAGTAGTGAATATTTTTTTTTATTTCGTTAAAGTAGTGAATTTTAAAACGACAAAATAATAACAGCTAAATGACGAGATACCTAATTTAAACCACATAACAGTTGATATTATTTTTGTTTTGGTTTGTTAAATAATAAAAGGTGTATGGGGATAAACACCTCCATTGTTTACACACTTTTTTACTCATTTGACGACAATTGTCGGAAGACCACAACTTTAAAAATAACAACTTTTCACTATTTAAGAAGCCCAAATCTTCAAAGCACATTATTTTCATCACAATTCCACTTCATTCCAAATTTTTATATTTGAAATCATGGATTTTTGTTATTTTGTTCTGGCTCTCGGCGCTTTGATTCAATTGGGTTTTGGAACTCCATTAAAGCTAAAACTGGAAGAAACTTCTCCTGTAGGATCAGTTGAGATATCAGGCTCATTTGAAAGTTATGAAATCGATTCCGGTAGTTTTCCAGAATCGCAAAAATCACACAATACTTTTTGTAAGAGAAACTATTCCGAAATTGACTACCCATCATACCCAATACTCAGTTATCCTTATCCAATGGAAATGAGTATGCCGGGACCGCCGATTCTGGAGATTGAAAGCTCTGCTCATGAAAGTTACAGGAAAAAGAGAGAGATCAAAATACCAGAAACTTCTGCCGATGTTACCAGATCTTTGGAAATTGAGAAAGAAAACAGAACTAAAATCACGGAAATAATCGAAACCGAAAAGTCGGTGGACTTGGTGTTTTTGGTTGACATCACAGGCAGTATGAGTCCATACATCAACGGAGTGCGGGACAGCATTTTCGATATTGTCAACGACTTGACCAATGGAACAGAAGAAAACAAAACTGTAAGCGACCTCAGACTTGCTTTTATCGGTTACCGCGATTTTGGGGACGGAAATGAGCAGTATGTCAAACTGGATTTCAGCAATAATGTGGAAAGGTTCCACGAATTTGTCACCAACACTGAGGCAAGTGGCGGGGAAGATATTCCCGAAGACGTATTCGGCGGTCTGAAACTAGTTCAGTCTCTGGAATGGGGAAGCAGCAGAAGAAGTCGACTCGTTTTTCACATCGCCGATGCCCCTGGTCACGGTTGCGCTTTGCATACTTTCACCAGCGATTATTACGCTGATGGAGATCCAACAGGGCTACAGGTTGAGGATCTGTTTGCATGGCTATTAACTAATAATGTTGGATATTACTTCGGTAATATAACTCGGGACACAGACACAATGATGGAAGTGTTCGAGGAGGTCTATGGACAGACAATTAAAACTTTTGATGTCGGTGTCAGAAGTGAGAGCATTGGATATGGTGAAGGATATGGTGGTGGTGCATATGATCCCAGAGGTATGGCTGCCCCGGCCGCAGCGAGCATCTACGAATCAGTCAAAGAAGCTGTGATCGATTCTGTCAACAAAAAAGAAACCTCAGATGATATCACCGGGACTAAATGATTTATTTATTTTACGGGTTATTATGCTTTAATACGGGTTCTCATGTAATTATTATTTTTTGTCATGTGTAAAAAACTTGGAATCAGAAAAATATATTAAATTTAAAACTGTAAAAATAATATGATTTTCTAAAAAAATAATATCAATTTATAAAGATTAAAATCTATTTGTATTTTTACATTATTTTCAACGCAAGCAGCACATTATTAATCTCAAATCAATAGATTCACTAATATTTGCAAAACAAAGGTAATCAAAACGCTATTTCATAGTTTTGCAAATTGAATACTGTAACTCATTTACACTTAAATATAATGAAACAAGTTTAAATCTATAAACAATAATAATATTAGTTTTAAAAAATACAATTATTAAAAACCCTAAAGCTGGTTCCTTTGTTAGACCATGTAATGAAATTGAACATTTACCAAATTAAAACCTACAACAAATTTACTTAAATTAAATCTAATCTATGGAATAACATTTGTCTTTGTTATGTCTGAAACCGTCTAATTAGAGGACATTTCACTAGTCTAAAGTCATAAGCCGTAAATCCGAGCTGTTAACTGCGCTTCAGCAAATCAGTTAGGTATTAAAAAATTTAAATCTGAATAAAAAATAAAAGTTGCACGGGCGTATGTTTAGACAGAAAAGATGTGGACTAATCTGAGATGGACTCTATGTCAACCAAAGGAAATTTGCATTTGGTTTGGCCAGCTGCCCACTGAACGAAAATTCCACCATATGATAATCATTTGTTTACACGTTGAGCTAATTACACATCACTGTTGCATTTTCTTTTAATCTACTACTATAATATTAACTGAAAAAATCATATCACAGCAATTTTTGACAAGCGCGAAATCGCCACTTTTTCGATTAGAATGTTATATTTATATGTGTAAAAACAACTATATAAATTTAAAAAAGTGGCGATTTCGCGCTTGTCAAAGATTGCTGTGAGTATGATTTTTACAAATGACATTTCATCAGACTAAAAAAAATGCAACAGTGCTGTGTAAGTAGCTCAACGTGTAAACAAATCATCATCATATGGTAGAATTTTTTTTTAGTCTACAGCTGGTCAAACCAAATGCGAATTTCCTTTGTTTGACATAGAGTCCACCTCAGACTAATCCACATCTTTTCTGTCTAAACATACGCCCGGGGAAAAATCTCCCCTTTTTCCTGCTCTATTTTTGGACCCACCCATTTTTTAAGGCTAGTCTACCACTTTTTTCAATCAAATTAAAAAAATTATCGATTAAACTATAGTTTTAGCTGCGCAATAACGTATGTTTACAATAATTCTGTTGCCGGGTTATGCTCTATTAACAGTTTTAATATTATAATAGAACACGTATTTGTGGTTTACATTTCAATGTGAAAAACTTTGTTGACATTCTTAATTCTTTATTTGTGGTTGATAAATTGAATTTTTGAATTAAATGTAAAAAATTAAAGTCTTAGCTACGCAATAACATAAAATTGTAATAGTGCTCAGTTGTTAATATGAATTTAAGTTTTGTTGTCAACATTTTGAATTTTGAATTTGGACAATAAAAAAGTGGTTCCTAAAAAAAATATTGAGCGATTTTACACCCTTTTTAAATAACTCATGTTTATTTCTGATCAATCAGTAACGACGGAGGAATGTCGGTTTTAAGATATAAGCGTTTAAAAAATATATTAATAATAAAAAGAAGAACATAAATTACAAAATTTACCACGTTGTTTAATTATGGTTGGCGCGGTGCAGTGGGGGCTAAATCGCCGTGTGGCGCTTCTGCACAACCAAACATCAATTATATTTTTTGAAATAAAAAATAATAAGAAGAAAAAGATGAACATTAATGAAAAGTTTACGTACGTTTTTTAATTATAGTTGAAGGGGTGCCGCGGGGCTAAATTGCCGCGTTAACGATGAAGGAATATTGATTTTAAGATATGAGCGTTATAATAATGATAATAATAATAAGTAGAAGAAGATGAACTTAAATTACAAAATTTTTCCAACGTTCTTTAATTATAGTTGGCGCGGTACTGTGGGACCAAAATCCTTTGCGTGTCGTTTACGCACCACCGATGTTTGTAATGTTTTTTTTTTTAAATAAAACTTAAATTAATTTTTTTATCAGTAATGCAAGAATTAAGGAGATTACTTTGTTGTTTTTGACGTTTTCCGCGCGGTTGAAGTAGATGGCGCTGGGAACTGAGGCCGTATGCATAGATCTCTCTAGAGTTTTTGCCGAATTTTCGAAGTTTTATTTCTAATTTTAAGATGAATAAACAGTGTATTTGTTTTTATGACATAAATAAATAAATTACAAAGATAAGAACATAAAAAATTTACGGCATTAGCTTAATCCAGTGTGAAGATATAAATTTACAAAAATTCGCAAAAAATTCTGGAGAGATCTCTGCATACGGCCTCTGATTCGGTTTCCGCCACTAATTAAAAACCGAGAACTGCTTCAACTGTTATGGTGCAGTTTCTATCGGTTGTTGTCGGTTGTTTGTTCTGTACAATGCTTATTGTTGCCGAAAGGTTGTTATTGTGAGGTTAGGAGTTTTTATTTTGTTATTTTTTAAATTTTTTATTTTGATCAATAAATCGATAACAAGGACCTAAATGAAAAAAGTGCTTCATAAGTAAGTTGCGTAATTCTTTCTTCTTTTCAATAAGCTCATGTTTATTTTTAATCAATCAGTAACGAGGGAGGAATATCGATTTTAAGAGTTGAGCGTTGGAATGATAATAAGAAGGAGAAGAAAAAGAAGAAGTAGGTTCTGAATTTTAAAATTTACCCACGTTCTCTCATAATGGTTGGCGCGGTGCCGCGGGGCTAAATTGCCCTTGGCACTCCCGCGTTACCCATAAAAAATTCCTTTTATAAAATTTTTATGGACAAATTACACCGCAACCATATAATAAACTAAAGTGTATCACATACTATAAATAGGTCACTATGTAAAAATTACAGTATAGATAGAACATTTTTAATTAATCATCAACACGATAGTCAAAACCCTCCTATTTAAACGCAAATTGTTCAGTGTAAATATTCGTTGTGCTCATGAAAAAAGGAGATCCTTCATCCATTGGAGAATAATTTTTCCCAAGCACTAATTGGCTAAAAGTGATTCTATTACCTCCTACTTCAACCCTTCCCGCAAAGAAAAGCATATATGACGTGATCACGAATACTATATGACATTTTGAGAGCCCTTAAATTCCTGACATAAAAGTGATAAAAACCCTAAAATTCTAAAATCTTTAAAAATTTATTAACATAACAAAATTGAATAAAAGATAGCCCCATTTTGATAGTGTGCAATGAAGTTAAAGGAAATGGTTTTGATTTAGTTTTAAACCGACATGTTTGGGACTAAATTAAATTAAATTGAATTTACTTTCTAAATTATATTAATTAAATCACCGATTATTCTTTTTAAGCCGGGTGTCCTAGCTCCAGCGAAACCGGATACGTGGGCGCCTAGGCTGAATCCGACAAGAGTGGTCTTCTGCAGATCCAACTTGTTGTAAGCCTTTATTGTAATTTAAAGAAATTGAAGCCAAAAAAGGTATTTTACAATTTTTTTATTTGAATAACCAGGTTAAAAATAACCTAGGGTTTGTTTCATAAAGATATTTGTTAATTTTATTTTACAAATCTGCGCCTACTTTTTATGAAAAAATGATAATGGATTAACTAAAGGAATTATTGTCTTTGTGAGAATGGACCAATTAGCGCAGAGCACAGGTGCCGGTGTCGCAGAATAGATCTTCCCCCTATTTTTCTTCCCCCCCCCGGAAAATTTATTCTAGCGCGCTCTAGAATAGATCTTCCCCCGGAAGATTTATTCTGGTGCGCTCTAGAATAGATCTTCCCCCCAGAAGATCTATTCTGGTTTAAACACCAGAATAAATCTTCCTCCCTTAAAAAATTGCATAAATTTAAAACATGATATGCGAGATTTTGTTCGGGAAAATTTTAAAAACTTATCATTTTTAACACAAAATGTTAAAATGTTACATTTAGAAAAAAATAGATTGTATTTTGTATTTTAATAAAAATAAACTTTAACTTTAATTGTTATTAATTCCAAAAATAGCATTGACATTAATAAGTAAGTATTATTTAGTTGTTTTTCGGAGATAAAAAGAATACATTTGCATTAGTTCGTTTTTTTCGAGTACATAAAAAATATGCCATAATTAAATAAACTGAATATTTTTTTTAGAAAATTAATATCTCGAAATAAAGGCTTTTTCTTTAAAGTTTATCAATTTTTAAAACAAAGTATAGCAAAAAAGACATGAAAAAGTAACACCAGTTTAATTTTTTTCCAATTAGTATTTGATTCATTGTTCACCTTCAGTTTTCACTTTTATTAAAACATAATATATAGACAAAAAATTGAAATAAAAAGAAATGAAATCTCGAATATATGTACCCGAAAGTTTTTAGTTTTGTTTTTTTATTTAAAATTCAATATAAAAACAAAAACCTTCAAATCAAATCAAATCAAAAAATTATTTTTGGCAAATCTTAAAAAAAAACACATAAAAATATAGTGAAAGGATTACAATTGCATAATATAAAACTTTCTAAAATCGCAAAACATTGCAAGCAAAAACGATGAATTATAAGACAAAAAAAAGAAAACAAAGTTACAAGCAAGAAAAAAAAAGAAAGAAAAGTAAGAAGAAACAGTAGACAGTACTGAACTAAAGCAACATATGAAAGGTTTAAGGTTATAGGAAGGAAGTACAGAAAGAGACTATTTTGGAAATGAAAAGAAGTAATGTTTTTAATATTGTTTTGCGATCCAAATGCAACACAGTGTATTGTGAATAGCATCAGAAGTATTTTTATTTTGCTAAAAAATGGCTCAGTAGGCCAGAGCTTTTTTAAAAAGCTCTAGCACTAATACTGAGCACAACACTATACATTAACAAAAGTCAATTGCTTTTTTAAATTTTTTTAATGATTTAACAGAAACTTGGGAGGAGTTTAAATTATTCCAACTACAAATAGCACGATTTGGAAAAGAGAATTTTCTGGCGTCAATCCTGCTATCATCAACTTGAAGTTTAAATGGGTGACCTCTGGTTTGATTATTATTGAATGAGAAAAAATCTTTGAATTGCAGACTTGTTTTTTTATTAATTATTTTATAGATTTCGCATAAATCCATTTTTGCTTTTCGTTCGGAAAGTTTATCAAGTTTTAGAAAAGCTAATCGGTTTTTATAGCTGGAGTAATTAAGACCACAAAACTTATACAATCTTCTAGTAAAACTTTTTTTGAAAATTTTCAATTATAATTATATCTTTTTTTAAGTAAGGATTCCAAACTACACTACCATACTCTACAATTGGTCGTACATAGGATTTATATGCTCTTACCAAATTTTTAACAGACTTTGCTTTAAAAGTTCTAAAAATTAGAGCTGATCGTGGCATTGCTGCATCTGCTATTTTTTCACAGTGACAAGAGAATTTCAAATTTTGAGACATATAAACACCCAAGTCTCGAACTGTTGTAGAGTTTGTTAGCGTTTGATTGTTGACTGAATAGGTTTTGTTAAATTCATTGGATGGTCCAATATAAAACATTTCACATTTATTTTCAGCAAGTAAATTTTCGCCCATTCTGCCACTTTATTTATATCTGCTTGAAGCATTGCAGATTGATTTTCAATGCTCTCTTCTTCATATTCAGCAGTTAATTCGACATTAACAGGTTTAACCCGTTCCCGTGAAGCCCTTTTCCTCCGCTACAACCGTAAAGCCTTTGTACAACAAAGGTAAAACATTCGTCTTAGGATGGTCGTATTTTCCTATGACAAATGTTGTACGTAAACCTTACCGCGGTAAGCTCTTCGCATGACCTAGGTTTTACTTCCGTCATACATAATTTTTTGTGCGTGAATAGTGCGTTTCCAGTAATTATTCCTGCGTAAAAATACCTTCGGTAAAAAACTTTCGACAAATGACATTCTGGTAAAAATACCATCGGGTAATTTCACATTCGGACTAATTGACCATCGATCAATTTCGTTTGATTTTTAGGTTTTTCTTAGGCTCAGGAAAAATAAGCCCGAAGGTCAATCAGTCAGATTGTCAAATTACCCGATGGTATTTTTACCAGAATGTTATTTGTAAGAAAGTCAAATGTCGAAGGAATTTTTACGCTGGTATTATCAAAAATATATAATATACCGAAAAATGTGCAACTCCTATATAAAAAAGTACAGAAAAGGTGGCCTTTATAATGAGCCTCTCCATTTAAATGACACTCTCCACTATAATGGCATAGTAGCCATTTTAATTCGGCGAGTTAAAATGGAGAGGAAGCTATTATAATAGCCATTTATTGACTTAATTTCACTTCATATATACTCACAAGTCTAATACTGTCCGGGCCGCACGAGTTTCTGCGTGTTGGACAGTATTAAACCAACACGGGGAAACTCGTGCGGCCCGGACAGTATTAGACTTGTGAGTATATATGAAGTGAAATTAAGTCAATAAATGGCTATTATAATAGCTTCCTCCCCATTTTAACTCGCCGAATTAAAATGGCTACTATGCCATTATAGTGGAGAGTGTCATTTAAATGGAGAGGCTCATTATAAAGGCCACCTTTTCTGTACTTTTTTTATATAGGAGTTGCACATTTTTCGGTATATTATATATTTTTGGTATTATTACGTGGAGCCGAATAGTGCCCAGTGAGCGCACAAATTGAAATAGTTAAAGCTGTACGGTAGCAATATGCAAATTTTTGCGACATAAAATATCCTACGTAATACACTGTATCCGTGACAAAAATCTGCATATTGCTACCCTACATTTCAATTTGCTCGCTCACTGGGCACCACTCGCACGAAAACTTAGGTATGACGGAAGTATGACATAGGTCGCGCGAACGTTTCACGGTTGTAACCGAGGAAAAGGCAATTACAGGAACGGGTTAAAGTTGTTTTTTTGGTTGTTTAGGTTGATTTTTAGGTTTTGCTTAGGCTTAGGAAAAATTTTTTTTGTCTTTAATCAGGAAGTGATTTTTTTTGGAAGATACATATGCCGAATTTATTTTTTCTGGCGCCGCCAACATTTTCTTTCGAGTTTTAACTTTTTTTTTGTTGTGTTACTAACAATTATGTTGCTTAATATTTTTAACGGTTAATAATTTGAATTTTGGCTTTCTGCTTAGGCTTGTTTAGGGTTCACATTTCAGCTTTATACGATCGAAATCTTTACTTTAGGTAAAACATTGAAAAGGTGTTTATTTAAAAAATGCAGATTTTTTTAAATACTAGTAATTCATTCAGACGAAATTAATGATTTTTTTAGCTATTGTTTGCAAAAAAAAATGAGTAATTTATACAATGATTTGTTTGCAAGTGGGAAAAAAATAAGTTATATGTACCAAGAACAATACCTAAGGATAAATTTGCAATCTTTAAAAATTTTTATTGTTCGTTTTGGCAATAGTTATGAACAATCACGACGGTTAATTCAATGTACACAAAGGTCTCGAGAAGAATTAAACGTAATTGGTATATAACGTTGGAACTAAAAAATGAGCATAAAAAGCTTAGAAAACTAACTACTTTGATCTTTTTTCAACATTTTTCTAAAACAAGCTGTTATCTATGTTTTTTACTCATGTTTATTAGTTAACCACCGTTATATATGAATTATTTCCGTTTCTTCACGAGACCTTTGTGTACATTGAATTATTCGTCGCCATTGTTCAGAGCCAGTTTTTTCTAGGTGGCCGAAGTTAATGGCTCGCGCCTTAATTTCGGCCACTATAAAAAAAAGTTTAAACCTCCACTGATCTTTAAGTGTAACAGAAATTTTAAAATTTTGTACTCGAATAACAAAAATAGCTATCGTTCGATTTTTAGACCACCGAAATTCGGGTCGATTGGAAAAATCAGAAAATCTTATCCAAAAAAATAAAAAAGGTGGCCGATATTAAGTCAGCTATCCTATATTTCAAAAAATTTTCCACAATAACAAAAATAAGTTGTATTAAAATATAAACTAATCCTTGCAATAATCAAGAATTTATTAAAAAACTTGGCATTAACAGTTTGTTGGTGCAAACGCAATTTGTTTTTTATGAAACCTGTTTCAAAATGTCGAATTTCTTATTTACAGATATAAATAACTTTCAAAAAATAAATTTCAATTCCAGAAAGGCTTAACTTTTTTGTTTTTAATTGATACAATACTTTGTTTCAGCTTAACCTGAAGAAGACATATCAATAATAGATAATAATATCTTAATAAAAAGCAAAGCAAAAAAAAACAAAATATCACACCATAACATATCACGCCATAATGTTTTACACATTTTGGGATAAACTTTATGGGAAAATCTTGAAAGCGTTTGTGAAAGTTAAAAAAATTTTAAATTTTGTGAATGAGTTTTACATGTTTTACATATTATATGAAATAAACTTTCCGAGTGCTTGAAAGCAGATTTGTATTGATTAAAATATTTGTTTTTTCATTCTTCTTATAATTATTTACTTTTTTTATCAATTTTTTAAGGTGTTAATTCTTCGGTGCAGAAATAATATAAATAATTATAATTAATAAAGAAATTATTTGTGTTTTGTAAATTTCCACCGTTTTATGTGCATGCATCAATTCGCCGCCGGGTTCATTGTCTGGCATGTCTGTCTGTCATGCCTGGTTGTCTGTCTTCATTAATTTTTAATTTCAAAACATGCTTTAAATTATTTTATCCGCATTTTTAGGACTATTTTTTTGAATTTAAAAAATGTTCCAAATAAAATTTGACCAAATATCTTCTGGTACTGCTCTTTAATTATTTATGAAGTTTGCACAGAAATAAGCTGAAACTTCCGAGGGTTAGTACGGAGTTCTCAGATTCGTCAACATCTTTACTGTCTGAACTCTGAACATACGCCCAGGGAGAAATCGTCCCCTTTTCCTGCTCTATTCTTAGAGCATTTTTCAAGTTTAGTTTTAATTAGCAATACAATGATGCTCTTAGATTTTTATATTTTCTTGTGTTTTATATCTAATATTTAATAAAATTAAAAAATACAGGTAACCATAAATAAAAAAACACGACAGTCAAAACCCTTCAATTTAAAAAGAAAATTGTTCAGTGTTAAAAATACAGATAACCATAAATAAAAAATATTTCATATTCTGATAACACCGCTAATGTTGGTTTACATCGGAATGAATTCATAGTTTGGTTTTTAAAATCACTTTAATATGGTGCAAGTTGGCTGTTTTTGCGAACTAATGATTAAATAATAAAATAAAATAAAATTAAAATTAAAAAAATAAAATTAAAAAATTGTTAAATGGATATAATAAACATTGTTTTTTTAATTACAATATAATACACAAAAACTAAGCACACTTTTAAACTAGCAAATCAATATTGATCTAATTTAAACTAGCGATTTAATCATTAGTTTAGCTATTAGTTTTTTTCAAATCAAATTAAAACTGTTGTCTTATTTAAATGCATTCAAATAATATCATTGTTAATTTTAATGCGTTGTTTCTCATATTTTTAACTTTGCTTATGTGCTTTTTAAAGAAATTGTTTGGTTAGTAATGAAATATAAAAAATTGTTAAATGGATATAATAAACATTGTTTTTATAATTACAATATAATACACAAAAACTAAGCATTCCGTAATGCTCATTTATTTTTAAGTGAGTCTAACAAATTATAGCTTAGTTTATATGACAATTAAATCATTGTATAAATTACTCATCATTTTTACAAACAATGGTTAAAAAATCATTAATTTTGTTTGAATGAATTACTTTAAAAGAATCGAGTTTATTAAAAATGCCGGTAACGAATTGAGCAGGGAATAAATTCTCCAGGGAGCGAATTGTCCCTAATGAAGTAGGTTTGATAAGATTTGCGTTTATAAAAACTTTCGGGAGCAAATTGTTCCGGGAGCGAATTGTCCCTAATGAAGTTGGTTTGATAAGATTGCGCTTATAAAAACTCCCGGGAGCAAATTGTCCCGGGAGCGAAATGTCCCGCGAGCAAATTGTCCGGGAGCGAATTGTCCCGGGAACGATTTGTTCGGGAGCGAATTGTCCCGGTCCCGCTTTAACACAGGGGGGAATAAATATTCCGAGGGAGGAAGATCTGTTCTAGCGTAAACTAGAATAAATCTTCCGGGGGGAAGATCTAATGGGGGAAGATCTATTCTACGACACCGGCAACTTTCTTCACTGAGCAGAGATCTTCCTGTGTGCTGTTTTTTAAACGTTAGAAATATTTGATTCTTTTTAAATATTTATACAAAAAAATAAATTTCTATGCTAAAGCATAAAGATTTTCGCAAGTAATATTTATGTAAATTTCTATTTTCTATAAGTTTTTGAAAAAAGTCGATTGCATTTTCATTTCTTTGTAAATTTTTACAAAAAAAAACTTTTACAAAAAAAGGACATCTTCGTAACTTTTATGAAACGGCGCCATGCATATCATTAGTCATTAGTTCATTAGTCAATGAACCGTCCGGTATATCCTTTAGCATGTATTTTAAAAAAAGTAGGCGAAGATTTGCAAAATCATAATTTACTACCGTCTTTAACGGTCACTTAACAAGAACCTTGGAATTTCACAAACTATTGCGTACCTCAAAACAGTGGATAAAACGAAATTGGAGAGCGCTCCGCTAATTAGACACGCAGTGATCCGTAA
The DNA here is from genome assembly GCA_030248175.1 of Microlaimidae sp. YZB2_3. Lineage (NCBI taxonomy): Eukaryota > Metazoa > Nematoda > Chromadorea > Desmodorida > Microlaimidae > Microlaimidae sp. YZB2_3. The sequence continues at coordinate 30,182 of JASAMX010008069.1, read as the reverse complement.
TTGCTCACTTTTGCTACCAAAAACTTACAGGATTCAACAGTTGTGACCACATTTTCAGACTACAATCCGGCTTACATATAGAATTTAAGGATTCTAAACCGTGCAAACTGTAAAAACTATGATTTACTTCACGTGCATTATTTGGGATAAGAGGTCTAAGTTCAAACCCTAACTCAAATCACGCATTAACTTAACTTATTATTTTTACACTCTTGCTGTAAGTTTTAAATTTATATAAAGTTATTTTCAATTTAGGACTGAAAATATTTAACTCATGGCTTCAAGTCCCAAAATAATTCAACTTCCAATTACCATCATTATTGACATTATTCTGGCTACCACAGCACCCATGACGCGCGTGTTCGCTGCGGCCTGCCAATATTCCGTGAACGGACCTTTAGACCCGCCCGTCCATCGGCAGAGAACAACATTATTTCCCTGAAAATTGAAAAAATAAGATAACTCATATTTTAGCTAAAGCAGTGGAGTTTACCCCATTTACCTTACCTCTTCTTAATCATTGTGAAATGTATAAGCTATTATTTAAGCTAAATCACAGTTATTAACTGTAATTTCACGTTACTGGGAGAATACCGGTGCTTATTTATTATATTTTACGCCTGTAAAAACTTTGAGATTCTTATGTCAAGTTGCATCCAAAGTTTTCGCATAAAAATATTGATTTTTTTAAGCCACACCGCATTTAAAGACCAGAATCGTTTAAACCACCATAGTAACTTATGCAGGACTTTTGAAATTTTTTACGAACATTTTTTATTAAATTCGTTTTTCTACAAAATTTTTTTGATGCTATTTTTAACAAAAACTTTTGACTTCCAGATATGAGGCCGAGTAAATCAAGTTTTTCAAAGAAAAATTTAAAACAATTTACTATTTTTAGCTTTGTCTGGCTGAAAAATGGGCAATACAGGATTTGAACCTGTAATCTCAAGCCTCAGCACTTCTTTGACTGACAATCTGGCATCAAATCATTGACACCATCACCCATCAGTTTTACATAATATTTCATATTTATAAGGCGTCATATTTTTTGAAATATCAACACAGGCGAAGTTATGTTAAAATAAATTAAATTAGTGACCCACCTTAAGCAGCAAAGCATCCATAATCTCAAACATTTTCGTCTTCGGCCACTCCCCCATAAAGCCATGGATGACGAAAAACAATTCCTTCCCCGTGTCCATTGTCAGGTTATTTACTGTCGCGTTAAGATTCCAAAAATCGATAGTTTGATTCCGACCGTCCGGCGTGTGGAGCCAAAACTCCAGTGTTAATTCCCCGGGACCGGTCGGTCCCGGGGCCTTGGGTAAATAGTACTGATGGCACCATGGCGTGTCTTTGCTATCAATAAATACGACGTTTATAGGCAACTTGCACTGGAACTTGGTTTGTACATGAAGTATGCAATATACATAAGCGTCACCATAATAGATAATTACCGTATCTCCTACTTAACTTTCGTAGTATGCAGATCAGTCGATCGAAATTTTGCGCGCTTTCGATCCTTGATCTGCATACTACGAAAGATAAGTAGGAGATACGGTAATTATCCATTATGGTGACGCTTATGTATATTGCATACTTCATGTATAAACTGAGTTCCAGTGCAAGGTGTCTATACCGGAAAATATTAAAGTTAAAATTTTTCAGGCTTAAATTCAGTGCGTAACCGCTCGCCGTCAGGAAGAAATAAAGAATGAACGCTTGAGAATAAAAATAATAAAAAAAAAGGTTCAGAGATGATTTAACCAATTATTATTAAGTTGCGTCAGGTGTTTCTCTTCACGTGATATTTTATCGAAAAACGAGTGGTTACTTTACCACCTAGTCAATTTTACCCAGACAGAATTCATCATTAGTACGAAAATTACTCACACATTTATTAATTAATCAAAATCATTTAGGCCTGGTTCACACCGCAGTGACAATTGACAAATGTAACATTGTAAACGCACGCGGAACACTTTGTCACTTGTCACTCCTATGTGTGAACAAGCCCTTAATGTACCAAGTAGAACATACTCTAATAGCCGCGTACCCATAAACTACGGCCGAAATAACCTGGTTAGGACGCGCTTCTCAAGATAAAGCGTATAATTATGGTGTATCCTAATTGAAGGTGCTCTAATTAGAACGTACCTTCGCTAGCTGTATGTACTATACACACCCCATTTAAGCCAAACCAAACTTCCTATTAAAACCCTAATTAAAGCGCGCCAAAAAATACGACGGTTAAACAAATGTGGCTATAGGCACCTTGCACTGCAACTCGGTTTATACATGAAGTATCATAATGAGTAATTACCGTATCTCCTACTTATTTTTCGTAGTACGCAGATAAACAGACCGAAAGGGCACAAAATTTCGATCGGTTGATCTGCATACTACAGAAGATAAGTAGGAGATACGGTAATTATCCATTATGGTGACGCTTATGTATATTGCATAATTCATGTATAAACAGAGTTCCAGTGCAAGGTATGTCTATAAACATTTATCGGTTGATCTGAAACCATAGTGTCCCAATGATCTTATTAGGACGCATCACTCAAGGTTAGTTAGTGCCTTGCCTATAATGGCCCTAAAGGTAAACCCAAACGTGGCTGCAACAGTTGTTCGTTGGATTAAATAATATCCCCATTAAGTAACCACACAAATCACAAGAATTTGACGCCACTGAAACAAATACTCCGTATTAAATCCAATTTAATTGGCTGATAAAGTGACGTCAGATTTTCCTGATTCGAATGGATACTTAATGGGGGCATTTTTTAATCCAACGAAAAACTGTTGCAGCCACGTTGGATTTACCTTTATTTATGATGTTCCCCAACTGAAGGTGCCCCAATTACGGCGTACCTTAAGGCTCGTTCACACGTATATATGCACAATGCGCGATGCACAATGCACTGTGCATTAAAACTCCGAAAATAAATGTTCACACTTACGCACAATGCATTATCGGACTTGGAACAATGTTCCAAGTTGTGTGCGAGTAGCAGCGCGCTTCGAAAATTTGTACGCACTTTTTTCGTAAAGTACACGTTGAGAACTCTTCTGCTTAAAAAACGAATCAAATAATAAATATTCTTGAACTAACGACTTCAATTTCATTATACATAAAATTTAAGACATAATTTTGTGTTTGAAAAAATATAAAACATAATTCTATATAAAATAAATAATAAAAGAGATTTTGGAACTATATTTTAGCTTTTTTTAGTTTTCCTGACTAATATTCACGATTGTTTATCCAAACATCGAAATTTGAGTTTGCAGGAACGCTATTTTTTGTTAGATTTCGTTTTTTAATGAGAAATAAGCATTTTAAACCGTATTTAACAATAATTTTGGCTGAAAATTCGTGTTGATGCATTATGCATTGTGCGTAAGTGTGAACAGGTACTATTATGCAATGTGCATCGTGCATTGTGCATTATGCATTGTGCATTGTGCATTTTGCGTAAGTGTGAACGGGGCCCTTAGTTAGCTGTATTTCGGTAAAAACAAAGACCTTATTTAATCCTATTTGAAGCGCTCTCACTTAGCGCTTGTTTTGAATTTAGCAATAAATGTGTTTGGGCAATATACTACGCCTACATTAACTTTAACTTTGAGTTGCGTTGTTTTAAATAAAATAATTTTTTTATTAACCCGTTCCCGGGATCGCGTTTTCCTCGGTTACAACCGTGAAATCTTCGTATGACCTATGTCGTACTTCCGTCATACCCAATTTTTTGCACGAGTAGTGCCCAGTGAGCTAGCAAATTAAAATGGTTAAAGCTGTACGGTAGCAATATGCAAATTTTCCTCACGATACAGTGAATTACGTAGGATATTTCATGTTGCAAAAATTTGCATATTGCTACCGTACAGCTTTAACCATTTCAATTTGCTCGCTCACTGGGCACTATTCGCGAACAAAAAATTATGTATGACGGAAGTACGACCTAGTTCAGGCTCCACGTAATAATACCAGCGTAAAAATTCCTTCGACATTTCACTTTCTTACAAATAACATTCTGGTAAAAATACCATCGGGTAATTTGACAATCTGACTGATTGAACTTCGGGTTTATTTTTCCTGAACCTAGGCAAAACCTAAAAATCAAACTAATTGATCGATGGTCAATTAGTCCGAATGTAAAATTACCCGATGGTATTTTTACCAGAATGTCATTTGTCGAAAGTTTCTTTCCAAAAGGTATTTTTGCGCAGGAATAATTACTGGGAACGCTAGATCATGCGTAGAGTTTATCGCGGTAAGGTTTACGTTTACGACATTGGTAATACGAAAATACCACACCGTGAGACGTATGTTTCACCTTTTCCGTACGAAGGTTTTAAGGCCCGTTCACACTTATGCACAATGCACGATGCACAATGCATTAAAACCCCGAAAATAGGTCTTCACACTTACGCACAATGCACGATGCACAATGCACAATGCATTATCGGACTTGGAACGGCGTTCCAAGTTTTGTGCAAGTAGCAGCGCGCTTCGAAAATTTGTACGCACTTTTTTCACAAAGTACGTGCGTTGAGAACTCTTCTGCTTAAAAAACGAATCAAATAATAAATATTCATGAACAAACGAATTTACATTTCATTATACATAAAATTTAAAACATATTTTTGCGGTTAACAAAATATAAAACATAATTCTATGCAAAATAAATAAAAAAGAGGGATTTTGGGACTATATTTTGGCTTTTTTTAGCTTTGCTGACTAATAATCAGGATTGTGTATCCCAACATCGGTTAATTTGAGTTTGTTGTCAGCTTGGATTTGCAGCAACGCTATTCTTTGTTATGTTTCGTTTTTTTAATAAGAGAAACATGCATTTTTAAACCGTATTTAACAATAGTTTTGGCTGAAAATTCGTTTTGATGCATTATGCATTGTGCGTAAGTGTGAACAGGTACTATAATGCATTGTGCATCGTGCATTGTGCATTATGCATCGTGCATTGTGCATTGTGCATTGTGCATAAGTGTGAACGGGCCTTTACGGTTGTAACGGTGAAAAGGGCCATCACGGGAACGGGTTAAATTTTATTGCTCACATGAATTTTTGCAACATATTATGTTGGAATGCACGTGAACATTTACTTTATTTCATATTTATTGAGCGAATTTTTGTTGACGACCAATCTCACAACCAAAAGGATGATTTCTCACAATGTATAATCTCACAACTCGTGGTGTAATGTCACAACCGGTGAGTGTAAGCTCACAACCTTTTAAAAAAGACGTTTGCTAATCAAACTCAAAAGTTATTTTATTGTCAAACAATTTTAGGTTATAATTTAATTTAGAAATTAGAAATGGTAAAATAACTAAGTTTTAAGCCCCACGGACCAAAAACACTGTTGTGTTTTCCTAAGCCAAAGCGAAAACTAACAAGAAACCAAAATTTAATCATTGCAAACGCATTATTTTAGTTGTGAGATTACACTACTTCGTTGTGAGATTACACCCTTGAGTTGTGAGATTGTACAAAAGTTGTGGGATTGCACAGCTGTGAGAATTGACATTGTGAGTTTGGTTTACACCGAATTTTTTTTTTCATTTTAGTTTGGTTTCACTTGATTTGATAAATCAATAAAATACATTATTATCCACTACAATCGGCAAAAGATTTATGAATTATCTGTGTTTCTCTTTTTTAACCGCAAAAATAAGCTCTCAACATTAAGCAATGCGCTATAAAAATCCACCTTTTTATTTTTATGTACCACAAAATCAAAAACAAAACAATTCTGCATTTAAGTCACAGTATACAAAAGTACAAAAGCAAATTTTTTTATGATTTATTACAGTATCAATTAATTATAATTCTAGATGCGACGGAGTTTTAACTTCCTGCACTGCATAGTAATACATAACGAAGAATGTATCACTGTGTATTAAATTTCTTCCCTATCCGTACATCGCTTTGACAGAAATTTCATCCCCGGGTGTTAAATTTAACCCCCCGGGAGGTTAAATTTCTGTCAAAGTGATCCACCGATAGGGAAGAAACTTAATACACAGTGATACATTCTTTGTTATGTATTCTTGCATTAACTGATAAAATTTGCGTTAACCCGTTTCCGTGATTGCCGTTTCCCCGATTACAACCGTGAAACCTTTGTTTTACCGCGGTAAAACTTTCGCTTCACTTTCGTCTAACCATTCTGGTACGTAAACTTCACCGCGGTAAACTCTGAATCAGCTAAAACATACTTAGGTCTTACGAAATACTTTGTGCGTGATTAGTGCACAATGAGCGAACAAATTGAAATGGTTAAAGTTGTACGGTAAAGCAATAGACAAATTTTGTTTACGGATACAGGCAGTATATTAGGTGATATTACCTGTCACTAAATTACCTAGGTACGACCTAGGTGATACGTACGCACCACAATGGTTAGACGAAGATGCCACCACCGTGAAACAGGAGTTTCATTGCGGTAATGCAAAGGTTTTACAGTTTTAAACAAGGAAAAGGCAATTAGAGAACGGATTAATAATATATTTAGATTTTTTTAAATGATAATTAAATTTTACATGTAATATTTTTAATAGTGTGTATTCATCTTGACCTGAATGATTAAACCATTTCAAGAATGCATACCATTTCTAGATTAGTGTTATATATTTTTTTAAGAATTGTTAAGAACTTAAAAACTATAATGCATACAATAATATTAAAATCAATAATTACCCTTGTTCAAAACAGCCAAGAGGCTCAGGTGAATTTTTGTAAACTGGGTCAAAACAGACTTTTGTGGCTTTATAGATTCCTTTACAAATTTTTCCATTAAAATTGATTTCACAGCCAGGATTTGATGCCGCTGAATTATAATAAAAAAAGACAGTCAATATAAATTGGACATCTTGTATTTTATACATAGCTTGGTTAGACACACACAAACCATCAACACTAATAAATATCACTGTTTTAAAAATGAAATTCAAGCCTACAAACAAGTTTTTTGGGAAATTTTGACAGCTGATATTTTTTCATCCCAAATACAAACTATAAATAATTTTAGTGTAAACCATGCTACGTAAGCCCAGCAAAATAAGCAAATGGTGTTAAACATTCTATATATAAACAAACGTAATATTTGTGTGCCTGTCTGTCTGTATGTTGTGTGTGTCTGTTTTTTCCTTAATCATCCAACGGATTAAGTTAAACAAGGTATGAGTGAAAACTTAGGAGTGTCGGTCGGTCTTTAGCCACGTTGATTGAAAATCAATTTTTCTCCAGGCGCTCATTGGCTGAAAGTAATTCTATAGCATTATAATTTATTGGAGATATTTAAAACTTTGCAACTTCCGTTCGTTCAACTGAAATGGCAGGTTTTTGACCGTCGTGATTTTGGAGAATTTGTACTAAATGTACGGCAACCAAACAAAAAAATCCCTGCAAAATTATCTTATTTATAATACTGCTGTTGCTGTGTTGCTGTAGATAGTTAATAAAAAAACTTTTATTTGAAAATTTATACTTAATATACTACTTCATTTTAACAAAAATCACAGTAGTTTTATGTATTCAGAAAAAAATGATAATTTATTTAAAAAGGGCTTGTTTACACTCAAAGCACACTTCTTTACAAATTGTTTTCTTATAACACATTATAGTAAAAATTAAGTTTCAAAAGTTTTATTATTGTTTGAATAAAATTTATTTAATTAGATATTTCTGAATACATTACATTTTTAAAATATATTTGTAACTTTACAACAAAAATTGCTACATTGACCAGTATACTCATTCTAAAGGTAGTGTATTTAAACAAACAAGTTATATTATAGTTATTATACAACAAAATTGTAAACAATTTTTTTTTTAATTAGAAAAAGATAAAAACTATTAATATTGAGATTCCACTGTTTACAAAACCTCCATTTTATAACATTTACAATAATACATATTTTTGTGCCAAATTTTTTTAAAGCATAGATCTAAAAAAATTAGTTAATAATATTCTATATGAGAAGTTTTTTTCTTTCCGCCTGTTTTTTTTTCAAATGTATTATGGGGTTTTGGCTTTTTGTTGGCTTTTTTCTTTTTTTGGGTGGTGGTGTTGCTTTTTTTTGGCTTTTAAAGGGGGCGTCAAAACAAAGTAAAACGAGCAAAAAAAATTTCTTTATAAATACGGTAGTACAATGATATTAAAAAACAGCAAAAACCGGCAGGTTCTTTCACCTAAATTTTAAGGTGGCCGAAATTAACGGAATCTTAAAATGCGCAGTTACTTAAACGCATTGCAAAATGATTTTGAAGAAAATATCAAAACATGAAAATTAACAATTTTGAGCCTTAAATAGAAAATATCTTAAGGTTATATAGTGTTTCGTTCTAAATTTGATGCAGTTTAAACACAAAGCAAAAATTAAGAAAATCATAAAAAATTCACTTTTTGTATGAAAATATTGATAATGTAGAATAATAAAAATAAAAAACTTTTGCAAAAACTTTTTATTCAACATTAATCCAGTTACTTTTGTGCTAGTTCTTTTGTGTTTTAAAAATAAGCCAATTTTCTAACACCCTAAATTGGTGGCCGAAATTAAGGCGTGGCCGAAATTAAGTCAGTTACCCTATAGAATTTCAAAAATTTTAATATTTTTTAAATGTCTTGATTTATAAGCAAAATGTTTTTATTGTGAAAATATTTTCTTATGTAATTTGATTGTTTTAAATTAAATTTTGAGCACTAATAACAAAAAACACAGAAATAAAATATTGATGGCTTGATTTCATTCCTAAAAAAAACAATTATATAATTAATAATTTAAAGCATTATATGCTTTTTATATCAACAAAAAATTATTTATTTATATGGTGATAGAACTTTTTCTTACACCATAAATATACTTTTAAAATAATATAACATCGAGCAAGCAATATATCAAAAAACATTTATAAATTTCACAACCGTAGATTTTGTAACATTTTAAAACTATTTTATAACAACTATTACTTTTATTGCATAATTCTAGTTGAACTTAACTTTGAACAAAAATAAAGCAAATTTTCTTGAAAGTTTTTAACAACATAAAACAGAAGAGCATAAATAACAAAACTAAAATTATTATATAAAATAGAATGAACTACAATGTATTATATAATTAAAATCAATAAATTTCATGAAATTGTTTGTTATCATTTATAATATTTAGAGTTTTGTGTCTAAAAATTGAACGTGAAGGCCTAAAAATTTTTAACTTCGGAGAACTCTACGGTTAGCAAAAATTATTATTTTTATGGGAATGATAAAAATTGATTATAAATCGTTAAAGAACTTGTTTGCATCAAAATTGGCACAAAATATTTATAGGTTTCCACAAACTTAAGTCTGTGCAAAAATTATTTAGACTGGGAAAAATTTTAAGTGGGCAAATTACACTCACGGTATGGTCGTTTATCCAAAAATATTATTAGTGTATAGAGTTTAATGTTAGTTATATATTAATATCAATCATCAAAATCAATCTATAAGCGTAATATGCCAGCTTAAACAATTTTTTTAGTTCAAGTACATTCTGTAGTAACCTTACTAACAACAAATTTTAAACAACACCTAATTTTATGGAGCAATCCCGATCCAAGAGTCAGCTCAAAAGGCAATCGCTCTAATCAAAAAATGATTGAGACTAAAAAAACTTTAGCTGAGCATATCGCGCTAACTGTAGTGTTAATTTATACAAACATTTTAATAGTATATAGAGTTTAATGTTAACTATGTATACATTGATATAATTATAGTATAAATAACACTTATGTTAACTAGATATACTCAACTGAAAATCGTTTTTAGTTTAATAACTTTTAACCGACTATAGTGTTGTCGAACAATGAAGTCGAACAATTTTAAAACAATTGGTTGATAATATCAAGCAATATTGTAAGACTGTTTTTAATTTAGTATCATTGAATCCCATTCTAGTGAGATTGAGGTCTGGAAAGTTCGTTCGCAACTGTTGACTCTGATTAAAACCGCGAAATAAAATAGATCACTGCACGTCCAACCAGTTACGTGCTGGAACTCGTCCATTTATTTATCTACTGATTTGAGGTGGGCAATAGTTGTAGTTATGTGAATTTCCCGAATAAAAGCAGTATTGAAAAACTATGTAATATTACTTTGGTAAGGCAACTTTAAAATTAGTCATATAATTCTGCATTGTCTTATTAAGTCTATGAAAATTTTTTCTTCGAATTCTGTTTTTATGATGTAGTAATTGAGCAAAAATTAAAAGTCGGATAGTACGAAGATAATAAAACCAATAAGAAAATGTGAGGAAATAAGGAATATCTTAAAACAGTGGAGTCGTTGCGGTATTTTCTCACCGGCCTACCGACCCCTTTGAAATCGCCGTAGCGTTCGAATCCGATTTTGGGAATTTTAGTTTCTCCTGGTTGCCCTGGACAGAATTCTAAAACAATATTTTAATCTTAACTTAGTTCAACTAAATTCAACAACACATACAATGTAGCACATAATAATTTAAAGGGAGATAATAAAAGGATAACATTTTTAATGTTCATTTTTATTTATTTCTAGATATATTATTTCTAGATATAATATTTTAATCTTAACTTAGTTCAACTAAATTCAACAACACATACAATGTAGCACATAATAATTTAAAGGGAAATAATAAAAGGATAACATTTTTAATGTTCATTTTTATTTATTTCTAGTCAGAATTTTTTGTCTTAATTTTTCCGTACAAAGCCGATAGTTTATAAAATTTGTGATATAGAAAGATGCCAAAAATATAAAAATTGTTTTTAATTAATTTTATATATTTTATAAAGATAGACACTTAATCTAAACTTAATAAAAAAACAACAAAATGTTTTGCCTGTAATAATAACAAATTTTTAAAACAAACAAAATTTTTATCAAAAACAAAACAAAGTTTTATAAAATATAATAATAACAAAATATTAGATTTAGTTTTATAAAATATATTAATTAGAATAATTGTGTTTTACCTGTTTGTTGAAGTATAAAAAGCATTTTTTCGCTATCTTTTTTAACTTCCAATTCTGAAAAATTAATCTGACGGTCACATTGTTTACCCGTCCACACTGAGTAAAGAATACCATTTTTAACGGTACTCACCTAAAAAATAAAACAATTTTATTAACATTTTTATTATTTAACAAAGTTTTTATTACGCGGTAATTTATTTAACCTGCAACAAATATTTACCATTTAGTGTAAATTACTATAAACTTATACAGTAATAAATAATGTTTAGGATGTTAAATATTTCTGAAATATAAAAACCTTAAGCTATATTTCATTGATTGGACAACATTTGATTGGACAACATTGATTGAAGACTTTTGCAGAACTCAGATAGTTTTCTTGCACGAAAAAAATGAATTACATGTGTCTAGAAAATAAAAGTTTTGGAAACTTCGGTAAAAGTTTGAAGATAAAATATTCATATTATATAAATTAGATTTTGATACAAACCTATTCCTACGGCCAAACTTAAAACTGTTTGCAATTTTAAACAAAACAAAACGGACTTCATAAAACTAGTAAAAAAACAACAATAAATGTTTTAAACATAATAGACATGAAAAACAGTAAATTTTCCAAAAATTCGAGACTAAAACCTGTTTTTTACACTTACGAAACATCCTTTTGTGTCGTCGTCAATGCGCTTGACGTATGAATACCGAAAATTTCCTTCACTCCAAGCCGCAATACATTGGTGTCGTCTCGCTAAAAAATTCCCTGATTATATAATTTAAGATATAAAAATTGCAAAAAACACTAAACAATCGACACTTATCCATTCTAAGGGCTGGTTCATACTTATGACAAAACCTCCTTTGGACAAAATCCAAAGGGAAAAGTCCAAAGGGAAAAGTCCAAAGGAAAAAGTCCAAAGGACAAAATCCAAAGGACAAAATCCAAAGGACAACGTATTCATACTTTTATTCTTTGGACTTTTCCTTTTGGATTTTGTCCTTTGGACTTTGTCCAAAGGACAAATTCTAAGTAGTGCTCATACTTTGTCCAAAGGCAAAAGTCCAAAGGACGTTTTGGTTTGTCCAAAGGACGTTTTGGCTTTTATAAAACTGTCCTTTGGACTTTGTCATAAGTATGAACCAGCCCTAAAGATTCCTGATTTCTACGATTCCTGATTAACTCTGATTCCTCTTTGCGTCCTAACTTTGGTAGGCAACTATCGAACTTTAAAACTATTTTTGAATGTCAGAATTGTCCACAACATTAACCATTTCGATAAAGATAAAATAGGTGGCACAACAACCTATAAAAATAGACTGTAAAAATTATATGTGACTAATAAAATGCTGATTTCTAGCCTTTTTTTGAAGTTTTGTTAGGCAAATAAATTGCATAAAACTTTATTAGTTAAATTATCAAAAATTATCGTAAATAATCACCTCGGAAAATATACCTTCTCTCTTATAGACACATGCGCCTTAACTAAGCTCCATCTACAAAAATACAAAAATTAATAAAATACTATGTATTTAAAGTTTTTGTTAATTTTCTATAAAAAATTTTTATGGATTTTTTTTATTTCCAGGTGCCCGTTTCAAAAACGTGCACCTAACTTTAAAAACTTTTTTTACGAGACTCAGGATATACCTTAACATTGTAATTTATTAATTTTTTTCTAGGTGGAGCTTGCTTGCTTACACATGATGTGTCTGTTACTTGATCTTTGTCACCCAATAATTAAGCCATTCAAGCAGTTTTTTAATACAAAAAATTGTTTCGCCTAAGATTAAAAAAAATACAGTATACATACTTTCGAACACAGTATCGGTACCGCAGACGTAGGTTGTAATCGTCGTCTGATACAAGCTGGAGCAGTCGGTAGTGACGTTATAACAGATAAAACCGGGCTTTTGTAGTTCTTTGGGCGTCGTGTAGGAGCCAGGGTTGGGGCAATTTACCACTTCAAGAGGGGTGCGAGCTAGAAAACGGTAAAAAAAACTTAAAAAGCTGTGGTTTTAAGGTTTGGTTTTCACTGGAATGACAAGTGGCAAGTGACAGGCGACCAGAAGTTTACACCGCAGTGAAATTGACATTTTAAAAGTGTAAACACGCACAAATTGGGTTTTCACTTGTCACTCCAGTGTAAATCAGAAATGTATAAAAATTAGTAAAATACCGTTCATGGTTGTCTACCGGTTTTACGATTACTATTTTTTACGAAAAATGGAAAATAAATTTCAAAAAGAAAATTTGTATGAGGTCTTACAGGGCATGTTAACATTTTTAGCAAACATAATCGAAATCAGAGGCAAAAAGTTGATTTTGCCCAACTAAGGTTTCTAGTGTCACAGAGTAACAAAAATGTTGTTCATGTTTGCCAATGGTTTTCTTGATTATCATTTTTTGTAAAAACTGTTAATATGAGGGAAAAAATAAATTTTTTATTGAGTTTGCATGAGGCCTTAAAGGTCATCTTAACGTTTTGAACCAAAATAATTAAAATCAGAGACAAAAAGGATAAGTTTGCCACACACGTTAGAATAAGGAAAGCCATAGCTGGTTTGTTAGAAAACGGAATTAGTTTGTTTTCCTACAACTTTTGGCCCAACTATGCTTGTTTTCCAAAAAGTTTTTGCTTTAATAAAAACGTAAAAACTATACTAAAATATTTACAATAAAATCTACTATAATAAATTACCAGCCAAACTGTTCCAAGGGACGTATTTGTAAATGCTTGGGTTTTGGCAGAGGGTTGGGTCGTCTTCTTTGAGCACAGTATTACCCATTTTAAATTCAATGACGGATTGCGATCTTTGTTCCACCAAAAGACACACATATCCTAATGAATCTCCGCTAAAACAGATTTTAAAGGTAGTGTGTCAAGGTCAGAATCTATTTGACTAGAAAAAAAACTTTTAATAATTTTTTAGTCAATAATTTTAACTTGTTTACCGAGATATTTCAAGTTTTTGTTTGATTTAAGTTGTTTTGTAAATAGTTATACGGCTATTTATGCTCACAAATAATCATAAATTTTTTTTAAATCAAAATTTTGCATTTTAAATTTTGCAACAGTTGTTCGTTGGATTAAAAAATGCCCCCAATTAAGTAACCATTCAAATCACGAGAATATGACGTCACTTTATCAGCCAATTAGATTAAATTTAATGCCGAGTATTTGTTTGATAAAGTGACGTCAGATTCTCGTGATTTGAGTGGTTACTTAATGGGGACATTTTTTAATCCAACGAACAACTGTTGCAGCCACGTTGGGTTTACCTTTAATGTATATAAATTTTAATTATATATATACTGTTCATACTGCTTAAACATCTGTAAAGTATTTTAAAGTCAAAAAAAATCCGAAAATACGTATTTTTAGATATCTAAATTATTTGAAGTTTTTAAGTTTTTTGACGTATAAAATTTGAAGTTCGGCTCAAACATATTTATGATAACAAATAATTTTTAATTTTAAACCAAATTTGAAAAGCCAAATATGAACAAATGGACTTTTAATAATTAACTATATGTAACTATAATTTTTATGCATAAATCAATGCTGGTTTTTGATCTAAATGTTTTGTGAAAAAATTACTTTACTCCATAGGCACCTTGCACTGGAACTCAGTTTATACATAAAGTATGAAATAAACATAGCGAGTCACCATAATGGATAATTACCGTATCTCCTACTTATCTTTCGTAGTATGCAGATCAACTCTCGAAAGCGTGCGAAATTTCAATCGGTTGATCTGCATACTACGAAAGATAAGTAGGAGATACGGTAATTATCAATTATGGTGACTAGCTATCTTTATTGCATACTTCATGTATAAACCGAGTTCCAGTGCAAGGTGTCTATATAAATATAATAAAACCTGTGGTTTTTTTTGCTCAAAATGATCAAAAAAGTTTTTTAGAAAATCTAAATCCAAGAAAGGCTCATAAAACTGACATTTCCGAGTCCGAATTGATTAAGTTTGCTTAGTGAAGTTTATTTCTGTTTCGCTCAATTTGAACATGGGGACGTGTATAAGACTCGTACCTATTAGTATTTTTAATTGCATGTCATAAATAGTTTTAAAGTTTTTTTTAAATGTAATTAAATTACAATCTAATTCAGCATACCAATGGTTTCTGGAATATATTCGAATCGTATTTCTATCAATTCCAACGCATTTTCCAAATTGGGTGGTCATTGTGTTAGGATCGTTGTGATGGTAATATGAGATCATATCTGGACGCACGGTCAGAGTTTCCCAATCACCCAGCAAATATGAAGGGAACTCACATTCACTTTTTAATATAGGCCATTCGGGCTCATCTTCTAAAATTAAATTTTATCTTTTAGCCTCCAGCAGTGTATATTCAGATTGGTTTAATTAAATTAAAACTTAAAACAAAGTCTAAGATGTTTGTTTTTACTATATTTATTTACCGCGAATTGTAAACGGATTTTATTTCACAGATAAAAAGTCACAAATTGTTTACAAAAATAACTTACACTTAAGGCAACTTCGAATAGTAAAAAATTACAAAATTAATTTCTATTTGTTTGTTTTTGTTTTTTTTATTTGCGAAAAATTTTGTAACTTCTAATTCAGCTTTTATACACCCATATGCTTCTGTCTGGCTGTAAGATATATATACTGTAAGTGTTGTTACTTAGGATTTTTTAAAAGGGAAAGGGATAACTAGTAAAAAATCTTTTTTTGACTAAAGCCCAGTATTATTTACTGGTAAAAAAGGTAGTTTTTTTCATTCAACAGAAGTTAACACGCTTAGTACGAGATAGAGCAGAAATTTCTGTCCCGCGTCATGACATTTTTAAATAACTGACATCTCATGACACAAAAAGGTAAAACCGTCTCTTAACCTTTTAACTAAAGAAATTATTATGAAAAATTTATATATATAATATATTTTTATGACTATACCATGATAAAAAATGAAAGTTTCAAAACCATTGGTGCTGGATTGAAGCATGTTTGTGCAGGATGAGTCATTAGCTAATGCTGCAGCTGCGTAACCAAGTGTGGCTCTTCCGTCTTTATACAGCTAAATATCCCAAAACTTATTTGGTTAATTTTAAAGCAATTAAAAATAATTTGTGAAAATAAAATATTAATAAGCTACCGTAATATATTCTAATCTTTTCTAATATTATCTCGGTAAGGACGGCTCTTGAACCTACCTCCGGAAGACTGAAGGCAAGTAGGAAGCAGGTAAAACTACCTCGCAGGCAGCTATAGGAGGCAGGGTGGAGGCAGGTAGGAGGCAGCCAAATTTCCGATCGAGGCAGGTAGGAGGCAGTAAATTTCCGATCGAAGCAGGCAGGGGGAGGTAAGAGGCAGCAAAATTTCCGATCGAGGCAGGTAGGAGCCAGGTAAAAACCGTTTTTCCCAATTCAGGCACCCCGTTCTTACCGGGATATGCTAAGTATTTGATCGATTTGTTTTATAAAAGCGCAACAAATAATTTGTATACAAAAAACATGTGCAAGCATTTCAGTAATTGGCCATTTGGTAATAAGTTTTACTGCAACCTGTCTAAGGAAAGAATTAATTAGATCTTTAAATTAAAATAAAATATTTTGCTTCGTTTAATAAGTTAATAAACTAAATTTATTGGAGACTATTAAAATTAGAAATAAACAAAACAAGTTATGCATTTATGCTTATCATTTTCCATGTGTTATTATAATCGTGTTCAGAAAACTCCGTTATGATTCAGTTTTTGCTAAAGTTGCTTTATAAAAACCTGTTTTGTCTTTTTATTCAATTTAACGTACGCTTTAAATTTGTGAATTTAATGTTTTCACTCCTGTCCAAAGTATCCCAGAAATATTAAAAAAGACAAATGAGTAAGGTATAGGTAACAGTTATGTTAAAAAAGATATTTAAAAACAATCATACCCCGCAACGGTATTCATCAAGATCAGGATTGTAAGTTGCAAAGTACATTTCGTTACTTTCTCCACCGGAATTCCACGTTCCCAAGCAGCGAAAATGCAAATCTTAAACAATAAACTATAAATTACATATAAAATACTAAACTAAATACACGTGTACACATTTATAATAAATTTAAAACTTTTTTATCTTGAAAGGTACGTAATTTTTTTCAAATTTCTACTTCGTCAAAAATATGTCTAGTTTTTTATTAATTTTTTAAACTATTTTGGTTTATATACAAACTTTTTTAGAATCAAAAATATTTTAATTCCATATAATTTTTCGTGAAAATTTTTGTTTAAATTTTTATTTGAATTTTTGTTCAAATTTGTGGTTTTCTAAATTTTCGTAAGAAATTTTTCGCACCCTCTTTAATAAATAAAAAAAAATTTATATTTAAAAATTTTAAAAAAATCAACATTTTGATATTCGAATTCAAATTTTTGAAGCTTTTCCCTTATGAGTTATGGTAGTTATACTTTCTGCGTCCCAGTTCGGTATATACTATCGAGTGTTTACACAATCACTTGAGAGAGTATTCGGGTGCGGCTAAACGCGCGAATTTTTAGCAAACAAACTTTAAAATATGCGCACTTTATGGACTAAAATTCACTTTTCCTTTTTGCTTGTTTACAGTTTTTAGGTTGGTTTCATAAGACGCAATAATTTATCGAAAACCGCTATCTAACAAAATACAATTTCAATTCGTGATACGTAATATTACTAAGCTTAACCAGCTAAGGACGGCTCTTAAACCTGCCTCCGGAAGATTGGAGGCAGGTAAGAGTCAGGTAAAACTGCCTCGGAGGCAGCATGGAGGCAGGTGACCCTGCCTCCTTTGTTGAAGCATATACAGGTTAGGAGGCAGCAAGGAGGCAGCTAAAACTGCCTCGGAGGCAGGTAAGAGGCAGGGTGGAGAGTAGGAGGCAGCCAAATTTTCGATGGAGGCAGGTAGGAGGCATCCCAATTCAGGCACCCCGTCCTCACCGGGTTGTCGTGTAAAAATGGGCAAAAAACTACGTATTTGCCTGTTCCGACTTATTCACGTTATTATTTCGAATTATTCCGAATCGCATCCGGAACTGTAAACTAAAAACAATGGACCTACCTAGCATAACAAAATTTTGGGTCCGCGGTCCCACCGCGAAATCAAAATTTGTTATGAAAGAAATAATTTTTACTCAATTTTCTCAGAAACCGGAGATTTAACAACAATATTAAAGTAATTTCATGTATTTTTGTTGGCTTTTAATCATTATTTGAGACAATTTTTATGCGAAACTAAGGTTTTTCATACGAAAATTTTTTGTGTTACTTAGAAAAAGAAAAACATTCAGCAATGCTTTAATTTAATACAAAAAAGCCGCTAAAATTTTTCTAATACGTTTTCTTATTTGTAGTATTTCCAGTTTCAAATATATAACAAATAAATGCATTTATTTTGAGCAGAACTCTGTATCGTGATGGGACCGCGGACCCCATTTTTGTTATGCTAGGTGGGTCCATATATAACATACCAGAATTATCGAAAGTACAGCCGCTGAAATCCAAGTCCAGTTGATAACCCAGCTTGCAATTGCTGAGTGTGGATGGGTTTCTAGACGGGTACGGGCAGTGCATAGAACCCCCCTGCATGGCGTAGGAAAATTTAGCTCTACCCGCCACGGGACAGTAGTGGTTTTTTAGTTCATCGGGGGATCCTAAAAATGACAAATACCGTAATTTGTAACATCTGCAATAAATAAATTTTTTCGGGAGACGTTTATACAACATAAAAAATCCAAATCACCACTGCACCATTTAAAATTCGTATTTAAATTTATATTTTTTTTTAAATGATGAAAAAATTTTGATTATTTGCAAAGTAAAAATGCAATTTGTATATTTATTTTAAAATACAAATAATACAAATATTTATGAGAAAACAAGTCAAATTATAATAACAGAGCAATTTCGGAAAATTTCACTTACTCCAAAGTAAAATTCCATCACCAGGTTTGACTAGATGTGACTCCATACAACTTCGTTTGGCAGCGTCTACATTTTTGTAGCAAAGATTTTCTAAAAATAGTAAAATATAAAATGAAACTGGGCCTGTATTCTAACGCAATTTTAAAAGTTATCCCGGGAGCGCGAAAAAAGTTAACCCGGAATAATAGAAAATAGGAGGAGTGTTTAAATTAATTGCGTTAGTTACCTGAATAAACTGCCTTGTAATATCCAAAGTAAAAATTTTTTTAAAAATATATAGAGTGTATGGGTAATAAAAAACTGTTACATAATGTTTTTAAATTATAAACAAATTTTCAAAAGCAAAATTTAAGAAACTATGCAGAAACAAAATTATTTTAAAAAATTTTTTAAAAAAATTATTAAATGGGGATTATAAGTTAAAAGTTAGGAGCAAACAAATTTGTTTTAGGTAGGAATGATATGTAATTTAATTTAAGACTGAAAATGATATAAAATATAAATTCTAACCTGTCGTTAGAATGCGGGCCGGTTTTAAGAATCTTGGTGAGCTTTTGGAAAAAACATTTTATAAAAATTTACGTATTCGTTTTTATACATTATAAGAGCTAATTATGAGTAGGATATAAATATTAATAAAGAAACTGAACAATTTACCATTTCTTGTCACAACTTGTAAGATATTTGACGTTTTTTGACTTAGTATAAAACACCGGAAACACATGTAACCGCCCACTTTCCTAAATTCAAATATTAAATATTAATAAAAGTACGCTAACGGTACTAAAGAATATTAATTAAGTTATTCTTATGTTGTATATTAATTGTTAAATCTATGTATCTGTAAATTTTAAACCATAGCTTGCTTATGAAAAACTTTATCGCAAGTCTTCATACAACGATTTAAACCGAACTGAAAATGCAAAAGACATCTTGTTTGCAGAAGACGTCAAAAAATACAAAATGTTTATGTTTTAAACAAAAGACGTCAAGGGAACCAAAACTTTTTAAAATAAAATATAATATTAAAAAAATCAATTACCTGAAACCCAAAATGTGAGCATTTCCCAGGCGCTCGTAACAGTCGCCCCATTGTGGAATGCTCGTGGGTCCAACGTAGTAGTCTATATATTTTAAGGGGTAACGGACTCCGGAAACCGGGTCAGTTTTGGGTAAATTGTCCGTGTCTTGCCTTCTGTAAGACCCTTGGATCGCTTCCGGAAAATGGCAACCAGATATTTCCGACAGCACATCACTTCTTAGAAGTTGTTCTGGCTCTTGAAATTTCGGGTTTAGACTTTTCGAATCTAAAAATTAAAATTCTTAAGCTGACAATTGAGTTGTGAATTTCTGTTTAACTATTTAAACTTAACTTTTTAATTGTATATGTATGTTAGTTCCTTTTTAAGTATTGCCATCACTAGGGATTAATTTTAAAAATAAGGTGCATTATATTAACGGTTATTAAAAATTTTCAAAAATCATGCGTTGCGCGGGAGCGCCACGGGGCGATTTAGCCCCGCGGCGCCGTGCCAACCATTATTAGAGAACATGGATAAATTTTGAAATTCAGAACCTTCTTCTTCTTCTTTTTCTTTTTCTTATTATTATTATTCCAACGCTCAATACTTAAAAGTGATATTCCTCATTCGTTACTGATTGATCAAAAATAAACATGGGCTCATTAGAAAGAAGAAAGACTTACGCAACGTTCTTAGGAAGCGCTTTTTTTCATTTAGGTCCTTGTTATCGATTTATTGATCAAAATAAAACATTGAAAAATAGACAAATTAAAACTCCAAACCGCACATTAACAGCCTTTCGGCAACAATAAGGATTGTACAGAGCAGAAAAAGAACAGCCCCTCATAAAAACCGCACAAAAAAGCAGAAGACAGGTTTTAATTGATGGCGGAAACCGAACTAAAGCTAAAGTCTTCCAGGCTGAAATTAGAGGCGTAACCGCTCTCCGCCAGGAAGAAATAAACAATAAACCGGTGAGGGAGAAAAATTAAAAAAAGGTTTCAACGGTTATGTAACCAATTATTATTTAGTTGCGCCATGTGTTTCTCTGCACGTGATTTTTTCTCAAAAAACGAGTGGTTACTTTACCACTCATCTATTTTCACCCTGATAGAATTTATCTTTAGTTCCCAGCATCATCTACTTTAACCGCGCGGAAAACGGCGAAAGTACTTTTTTTAATTCTTGCATTACTGATAACAAAATTAATTCAAAGTTTTATTTTTTTAAAAATAATAAGTTTCGGTGGCGCGGAAACGCCACGCGGCGGTTTAGCCCTACAACACCGTGCATACTATAATTAGAGAAGGTTGGGAAATTTTTTTGTAATTTATGTTCATCTTCTTCTATCTATTATTTAATTCTAACACTCATTGTCTTACAATCAATATTTTTTCATCGTTCACGCGGCGCGATTTAACCCTGCGGTACCGCACCAACAATAATCAGAGAATCTGGATGAAATTTGTAATTTATGTTCATCAACTTCTTCTTCTAATTTTTTATTCCACAAAAATAATTTCAATCATCGCTGGCGCGGGAGCGCCCACTGCGATTTAGCCTCACGCCACCGCGACACTACAAGTAGAGCACCTGGTAAATTTTGTAATTTATGTTTATCACCTTTTTCTTTTCATTATTTTTTATATTTCAAAAATACAATTACAATCATCGGTGATGCGGGGGTTTCACCCTGCAATTTAGCCCACAGCACCGCGCCAACTATACTTAGAGAACGTTGGTAAATTTTGTAATTCATGTTCATCCTCTTCTTCTTCTTCTTATTTTGTTTTAAAAATTATAATTGCAATCATTGGTGCACGCCATCGCGCCAACTATATTTAGAGAGGGTAAGTAAACTTTGTCTGGAGCGCCACTGCACCGCACTAACTATAATTAAACAACGTAGGTAAATTTTTTAATTTAAATTCATCTTCTTCTTATTATTATTTTTTATTTTTATTATAAATACATTATCGGTTTGATTGCAATCTGGTTTCACCCTGGTCAAAATCCATTGTTCTAAACGGAAGGAATCCACTGCGCATCAAAGAACACCGCGCGCATAAAGGGACGCCCGCATTTATGTCTAATAAATAACGCGCCGCGCCGCTAATAACCCGCCGGCGCGGCATTCTTTTAGCGATATTCGCACCTTCATTTTGAAGCCCTCTTTTGCCGCTGCTCCTCCGACAACCTATCCCACGGAGCAAAACAAATATGACGTGATCACGAATACTATATGACATTTTAAAGCTAAAAAAATTCTGAGGTGTTTATCACAATCTTTGACAAACACGAAATCGCCACTTCATACACATACAGATATAGCCTTCTAATTGAAAAAATGGCGATTTCGCGCTTGTCAAATATTGCTGTGAGTATGATTTTTTTAACTGACATTTTATCAGACTAAAAAAAGTAACAGTACTGTGTGATTAGATCAATGTATAAACAAATCATTATCATATGGTAGAAATTTTTATTCAGTGAGCAGCTGCCCATACCAAATGCAAATTTCCTATAGTCCACATAATGTCTGAACATACGCCCGGGGAAAAATCGCCCCTTTTTCCTGCTCTATTATTTAGAGCATTTTTCAAGGCTAGTTAAATATATTAATATATCGTTTTTTTTGCTTTGAATTATTGTTGTTATTATTTGTAAAATTGACTCAAATAATTTGTTTGGGTTATTTTGCTTGTAACAGCCGGTTTTTTAAACCCTTAAAGAATTGGCGCAAAATTAATGTTAAAAACATTAATTCTTTTGGGATCAAACAGAATTTTAAACTCCTTCAAAAATGCTTTGTAAAGGCGTGGTCTAATTGCTACATGGGTTATTGAGCAATAACTATGGGACGTGAGCTTTTATTTTTGACTTATTTCCTGCTTTTAAACTTTGAACAAAATCTTTATATACCTGTGCACAAATAACATGTTTTAAAACTGCTTCTAACATTGTCAAACTGAATCGACATTTATTCTATCTTCCCAGAAAAATAAAAATATTATAAGAACATTAAGCCAATATTTAATAAACCAGGTATACAATTTTTGCTCTAAATTGAGTCCCAGCTATAATGTCTTGTATTCCCTGATATCAAAGTATGCAAGGGTAATCATAGTCAAGAGACCAAATGGGGAAAACAAATACCCTGCATAATCAGCACACAAAACCAAAAACGCTATTAATTTAGAATGTCTTTTTAATTAGGTACTTTTTATTTACATCTTCGTCGGTGTATGTACTTTAGCTACACTCCTCTTTTTAACGTCTTTTGTTGCTCTCTTCTACGAACTTGTTTCAAAAGTGCAAAACCATAATTTTTTAAAATTCAAAATACCTCAAAATACAGATACCTCAAAAGACAACCAAACGCATGTCTTTGAAATATTTCAGTTTACATTTCTGTTAAAACAATCGTTGATCAAACTATTTTTTTTAATTTAAATATAAAACCCTTTTAAACTATATTTAACGTAAATTTTGAACGGTTTCAAGGTCGGAGTTCCGCGTGGTTCCAAAGGTGTTGAGTGATTGACCAAGTGTGAAATGAAGACGCCTCAAAATCTTATTCAGAACATGATACATCCGCCCATTTAAAGAAATGCTCGTGTTTTTATTACGTTATAAAAACGGTTAGTAATGTATGTGTGATATTAAAACAATGATTTTTTAAGAAAAAAATAAATTGTTAAAAAATCCGTCTATTATTTTGTTTTACGTATATGACTCAATAATAACGGTTTTGGATAAAAGCAGCGGAAACACAGAGGAATAAAAACAAAACAATAACACGAAAATACCGTGTAAATTTCTTTGTCACGGGCGCTGTTTCATAAAAGTTAGGAACAAGCCCTGTAAAAGTTTACAAAGCTGGTGTGTTTTAAAGGTCTATTTTTACAAGCTTGGTGCAATTTTATTTCTATGCGATCGATATATTTAAAACTATGCTTTTGATAATTGCGCATGAAATCCCACTCATGGTAATTCAAGTAAAGTCATTTAGATAAGAAAACTTACAGATGGAAAACACTTCACGCGCAGAAAAGGTTTTCAAAGTGTAAAGTTGGCTAAAGTTGTGTGAGGTTTATTCCTGGTCACTAGTTTGGTAAAATATGTTACTGCGTAAATAAGGTTTAAGTACCTACTTTGGCTGCCAACCAAATTGCTGTTTGAAAAACCAAAGTTTACGATCCTCGAAAATAGATACTTTCCGGGGCTGGTCCAATAATAACAAACTACAGCTGGGTTATGCAGTTTAAGAAAAATAAAATAAATGTGTGTAATTTAAAAATCATTTATTTACTATGATAAACTATTCATAATTACTATGATTTTAAATATACAATTGGTTATATAAAGATAGTAGCAGTTGTAAATTTTTAGTCATTATCATACAGTAGTATGGTGTCTTTTTAATGAAAAACGGCAAAAATCATATTCCTTGCTTTTCTATCGGTTTCATGTTGGAACATTGATTTTAAACAGTCGCTAATGTTTTGATTTTCTCTTTTTGAAAATTCTTATTGTGTTGATGTCAAACACTGATATTTAATGGTTTAGTGCATATGTGCTTACATGATACAAGCTCATATTCGTTGGTTGTTATAAAAAAATTAATCATTCACAGTTTACTAATTAATTTTATTTTTTTTTTTGTTTTAATTGTAAAGTAAAAAAATAATTCAATATTTAAAGCCATTTTTACACAATTTCTGATACAAATTAATTTTTTCGCCCTTACGGAATAAGTTGAATATCGTAAAATGGAAAATTAAAGTGAAATAAATAGTATAACTTATAAAAAAACATAAAAACTTATTTTACCGAAATTATCATAATCTCAACAAAATTAATAACCTTCTAACGTTGGCTGGACGTTGTTTTTTTAATCTTTTAATTTAATTCTTTTAGTCAAAGAAACCAAGGCGGGAAACTAAATAATCATATGGCAATTACTTAAGTGTGTTTAGTTTTGCTGATTTTTATCTTCTGGGGAAATCTCTTACTCTTGACACACGTGTATACGCTGCGGCCGAAGCAACCACGGTTAAACCTAACTATTAAAATATTCTTTGATTAAATTAAAGTACGTAAACCTATATAATTTGTAAAATCTAACTGTTTTTCCATTATATCCCTTAAATCACAACTATAAATTAGATTTAATATTTTTGAAAAATAGTGAATTTATTCATTTTTTGGATAATTTTTTTAATTTTAGCTGTTTTCCATCAATTAAATTTATTAATACAACTAAAATTAGGGTTTAAGCTTTTATGAAAAATACACTGTACGTTTAAAATTTTCCGATTTTGTTATCAAATATGAATCAATGTTTTTAAACAAACAATGCTTACATTGTATGTAAGCCTAATGTTACTTTGATCTTTGCGTAATTTAATTTGTATTTGCCGAGCATTACTTACTATACAGTCTGCAAGCTTTGGTTGGGTGGACAGCAGCAAGTTTTTAATTTACAAGTGTTCTTGACAAAGAAGATTACTATTCGATAAAATGTGATTGCTACATATTAAAAAAATGTTAAATCACAACCAAATCTCTTTAAAATTTACAAAACAAATAAATATTATCCATAAATATGAAGGTAAGAAGCAATTACCATAATTGTAAATTTTAATTCTATGATATATGTGGATCTGCGGTGTATAATATTTGAGCGAAAAAGTTTTTATTTGTATAAAAAAAATTGGTGTTGAAATATTTAATAATGAAAAAAAAAGAATCGATCAAAGTCACGCAAGAAATAATTTTTTATACGATGTGGTTTAATTTGCACGGCATTATTTGGCGCGCAGTTGATTGGCCGTTTCGTATAATGTTCAGTTCAGTAAAGTTTAGTAGTTTTTGCGCGATTTTCCCAAAAAATTAAGGTGATTTGACAGTTGCAAACACACTTTCCAAATCTTAATATTTCTTATGTGACTTTGAACGATTAGAAACAAGATATACTACTTTGTGTTGATTAATTATTTCCAATGGTGTTTAATTCTTATTAATTAAGAACAAACTGAAAGTTTTGAAAATTAATGGAACATAATTATTATCAAATTTTGACCACGGGGTGATTAGAACTAAAATTTTGCTTAACACTCACTGTCTAGTGTGATTTAGTTAATTTCTTTCAACCCTCAATAAAAATTGCGTGCAAAACCTAAAATCTGTTTCAAACTATAATTGGAACAAAATATAACGAAATATGCAAGAATATAGTATATAACAACGTTATTTTTGAATAAGACATTGTCAAAGGTGGTGACAAGAATAAATGAGACGATTACACGCATTGAACCCATTCTTATTTGCAACAGGCCAAGGATACCTTAACGCCAACTAATAAAATCTGTCATAATTTTATTATTTCCGCTCGCAACAACATGAAAAATTAATATTTTGTTTTGAAATCATGTATAATAATATATTGTAATCACAACGAAAACCTAATAATCGCACATAATTTTTTTAGTTTTGTACCCATAATCATTTAAAAATCAATGTAATTTTAAATTGTTTTTATAAAAAACAGCATTTTTGGGCAAAAATTACTGTATTCTAAAAGTATTACTAATGTTATTTTGATTCGAGACCGAAAAAAAAGCGCAGAGATAAAATATAAAATTAAGTCATAAAGTGACCTAAAAATTTTACGAAAAATTTTAAAGTATTTTCTTTGCGCCTTAAATGGGGTATTAAAGGTGCGGTTTTTGAAAAATCAACTTTTGGTTTAATTTTATTTTAAACGATGTGAAACATTAAAAGTTATTTTAAAACTATTTAAATTTTGCATATCGCTAAAAAATACACGAGTTACGTTAAAGCCTTCCGAAAATCGTTAAAATTTGCAAATTTTTCAGCACCCTGTTTAACTTAATTTGTTGTATAGTAGGAGCGATGTTAAATGGGTAGGTCAAAATGTAAAGCAAATCCTGCCAAATGAGTAACATGATTTTATGCAACCATGCGTCGATATATTTTATTGAACGTCCTTCAATATTTAGCATTGAAAAAACCTGCATATTTTTCAAACAACGAATTAATCACGCGAATATGCATGCCACTATAGACAGTTTCATAATTAATAAAAATAAAACTTAATTACGTGAAATTTTAAATTGACAAAAAAAAATTTGTTATTTTTAGTTTTTTAAGGAATTTTTTAAAATCCGCATTTTCGGCACAAGAAAGTGCTTTGATGTTCGGCATAGACTAAAATACAGCAGTTTGATTCCTTACCGTTGACCATTAGATAAATAATACATAATTTTATAAATAATTGCTAAAAACGTTATGAAATAAAATTTATGAGTAATTGATATAACTTGCGTTACATATAATATAAAGTATGATTTGAATTAAACCTATTAAGGTGTGAACAACACAAGAATGCTTGAAAACAATTTAAAAAAAAATATTTTTTGATAATTGCTTTTTAAAAACAACTAAAGATCCACCCAGGATTAAAATGTTTTATTATGTTACGTGACTTCTGAAATATTAGTAAAATTTAGGATGACATTGTATACAGTCATGTTGTCCGTCAGGACTAAGGGTAAACCTTAATTTCGTATTGCAAAGTTGTCCACTTAATCTTTATTGTTTATCTTAAATTTATCTTAAATTGTTTATTTTTTTATTTTATTTTTGAGGTCATTTAGAAACATGATCATAAAAAATATGCGAAAAGAAACTTTCTTATAAATTTAAAAAAATTTTTTTATACACTTTTACAATTATTAAAACAACTATTAAAGACATATACAAAACTTACCGAATGTTTGCCCAGCCAATAAATCCGCCAAAAATCCGCAAATAAATGTTCTAATCAGCACCTCTGAATATTCCTTTTTCATTGTCACACCAGTTTTAGCAATTTAAGCTTTATATAAATTGTAAAACGATTACAATTTTAAAACTTTTTACACAATATAAATCGTTCAAAAACATTACAAATAACATCGGCTAAAATTTCTTAGTGCGATTTGCCACCGAATCAAATCCTTTGTAAGACCGACATTTGTGCGCGGATTTCCTCAACTCCCTGGGTCCTGGTTAAAAATTAAATCCTCGTTTTTAAACATTCGAAGAAGCGCCAGGCGATCTATTGTTTAAAAACAAGATTCTAGCTGGACACGTTGCGTATTAAGTGTAGCGAGTCGGCGCTGAAAAAATTGAATTATTTTACCGTCATAATATTTTCCGAAGCCTATTTAAGCCCGGCGGGGGAATCAACATTCGCGCACTTTAAAAGCGTCGGCGGTATATACCGCATGAAATTTTTATAAACAAATACAATTATGCCGAGGGACGAGCCGCGAGAGGCACAACCGACCGCAGACCTTTTTGTCCCGCCAAGCGTGGAAGGGCGGGGCTTGCCAAGTTTATTCCGCCGTTGATTGGCTGACCTCGGCGCCGT
The DNA here is from genome assembly GCA_030248175.1 of Microlaimidae sp. YZB2_3. NCBI lineage: Eukaryota > Metazoa > Nematoda > Chromadorea > Desmodorida > Microlaimidae > Microlaimidae sp. YZB2_3. The sequence continues at coordinate 1,774 of JASAMX010008069.1, read as the reverse complement.
AGCAAGCTGGGGAAAGATACCTTTTAAAAAATGAAGCTTTTTAAATGAGGTTTTTTAGCGAATTTTTGAGTTTTTTGTAAAAAAAACACTAAATAATGAAGTTAATTATTCAGGATAAACTAAGTATAAACCGATACATGTCTGTCGCTAGCTAAATATTACTCGGTATTTCTTTTAAATTTTCTTGAGTATATTTTGTATTTTGCCTTTTTTTCGCAGCCAGAAATTGATAAACCAATCCGTTTGATTTTGTGAACAAAGTTTAAACAAAAAAACTTAACCCGAAATGCCACGAGGTAGCGAACAAACTTTAAAAAAGTGTTTAGCAAAACACCTTGAAAACTTTTTTTAAAAATAGATGTATCGCGTTTTAATCGGCCTTAAATTTTTATATAATGCTTTGAAACTGGAAATTTACCTTAATCTTCGGTCCACAAATAAGCAAATTCCCATTTTGCAGAACTGTCATTAGTCCATTTATAAATTATTTAGAATAGCTTAAACATTAATTAAATTTACAAAATCTTCTTACAAACATAAATTTAGTGCTGTCTTAATTTATTGTTATTTTAAAAATTATATTAATTATTTTTGATCCTGTTTATTTGTTAAGAAATACTTTTAATTCATTATTGTTTTATTGCCTTATTGGTCTAAACTCGTTGCTACTAAAAAATAAAGAAAATTAACATTATTAAAAAAGCAAATTGTAATTCGGCTTGTCATTGTAAAGATAAAGCAAAATATAATGGTCATTTTTCAATTAATATCTCGTTTTATGAATTTTATGCAAAAAACCCATGGCTTGTTAGATTTTGTCGCTTCTATATAGCCTTATGGTTTTAATTTTTTTATAAAATTTTAACGTTTTCTTTTTAAGGTTGTACTTTGAGGGTAGGGTACAAAGGACAATACTTGAGTTTCTTGAATATTTTCAGTTTTAAAAGAATTTTTTTTAATACTTTGGAGCTAATTAATTGTTTTTTTGTTTTGAGAAACTGATGTTTTGCAAAAATTACGTCAAAAATATAAAGGGTTAGACAAACTAATAGCCTTATTGATCTGTTAAACATGAAACATTTACTGTGTTCAAAGTATCCAAAGAACAATAATAAAAGTTCCATTTTGCGTGATTTGATTAAATGGTTCCTTAGAATTTTAAAAACTTTTCATACTTCTTCTTCAAACCAAAACCAAACACAAAAAACAAAAAAAATCCAAACAGGCCTTTGTTAATTATTCAAAATCGATTATTGCCTATTATTGCCCTTTTTTAAACTTTGGACGAAAGTGAACCAGATTTCAAAGTTGGTATATACAATCCGAACATGGCGTCTGACGGATATTTTAATTCGTGCAACCAGTACAGTAATAACTAAAAATATGTAAAAAATGGGCAAAAATCTGGTTCGACCTGACCCTACTATATTCACTTCAAAATATGGTTTGTTTACATTACATGTCGGGCCATAGTTTACCAGTAGTTGTATTCGAATTTTTCATGTTATTAAAGTAATCAAGTAATAATGTAAAAAAATTTTAAAAACTTTTAAAACGTGTAAATGATTACAATAAAAATTTAATTTTAACTATTAAAGAGGGATTCTAAATTTTTCTAAACAATCATAAACTTTTGGAATATTTAAACATCGAGCGGTTGACATTTGACAAATACAACAATGCGAGACCATAAAGGGATTAACTTTAAAAGGTTTAATTTATAATTCGCGCAAAGGAAAATCGTTACTGTTTTCACCAAGTCAAGAATACATGA